>JAJGRW010001368.1:826062-859709 GCA_025461045.1 Carex parvula
TGAAATGCATTTCTGTTCAGAGATTTTTGGATTTTTTTTTACCGCTGGTATGAAAAACTATAAAACCACTTCGGGCTGAATTGTCATTTTGTTCCGAAAAAAATAAATGTTCGGATCGAAATGACATTTCAGTTCGTATGGTTTTTTTTTTTAAAATAATCATATTGGTTTCATAATTTTTTTTAATTATGATTTATAAAAAAGATTCCTCTCTTTCCTCTCATTCTCAGGTGTCCAATGGACGGCGTAGATTAGTTCTTACTTTTCGTCATAAAGATATAAAGGTCAAACTAAATTGAAGATTTCAACATAGAAATCTGTGCAGTACACCATGTGTTGGACTGTTTCAAATTTCAAAATAAAAAAAAGCAACCTGCAGCAAGTTGTAATATCGGAAAAGCCACAGAAGATTCGAGTAGAATAGATACCTGCCCATATGGCTTGGCTTATATGGACCGATTTTTTGATCCATAATAAAATAAAATAAAATAATGATGGCGGTTGTTATTTAAAACGTGCCCTCCATTTAATTACAGTGGGAAATAAAATGGAGGGCACGTTTTAACTAACAACCGCCCGATCAGTTATTTAAACCAATGAAATACCCAAATTTGGAGATTCATGTCTATTTTTTTTGTTTAAACCATTGGCAGAGGCTGCCAAGCTGGATTGAAGTCTATTGTTGTACCATTAATTACAACTTCTAAACTTTTGGTGCAAATAAATTATAACTTAAAACTGTTTATACTTGTTTATTGTAGTGCTACAGTATCGCTTGCTTTGATGTTGGGGTAAAATTTAAAAACAAAAATTGGATAAAGAAATTAATCAAAATATATAAACTTAAAATAGTATTATGAGATCGCTACGTTGCTGTCATTAAACGTGTTCTGTCTCTATCGCACGAAACTCGCGATTTGTGTTTATTTTTTTACTGAATCATTCTTATTGTTTTATTTTTATTGTAACTTTTCACTAAACGGAAGCTATTGAAAATTTATCCAACTTAAAGACAATCAAGTACAGATTCAAAATTAATGGAGAACATAATATATAATAATTCAAATGATTTTTCCCTCTTTTATTGGAATATGATGTCACCAAAGTCAAGTCATGGGTAGAATTAATAATAATTGAGATCGATTAAACCACGTAGTTACAATATCAAAATATATTGGAAAAGATCATTTATATTTTTTTAATTATGTCATAATGCATCCGTTTGTAATTAGAAATTAAATTAACTAATTTAAATTTATGGTGCATTATTTCAACCAGATTATAACGCAAATATAAAATAAAACACTGAAAGAGTTATGTTCCAACTTATAAAAATTAAGAATTAATTTCCATTTTGGATGAAACCATCAAAGTATATATATTTAAGAATAATTAAGATTATCATAAAACAGCCACATTACGTATAAAAACACTGAATTAATTCGTTGAAATTTCAGTTACAATTATTTCAATTATAATTTATTTACAATTATGATCAAAATTTTCATTTTGAGCGGTAAATATATTTACAAATAAACTGGCAATCATATGCACATGACCCTATTTACAAAAAAATAAACAATTTTCCTTTTTGTTGAACTATTTATGAATCAATTATTGCAATCTTTTACATAATTAACATATTTAATGAATTTGTAAGATTTACATTCATCAAATTACAACAAAACCTTTGTTATTCTTTATTTTACATATCTTGCATTTCGATGACGATTAAGAATGTTTTAAAATAAATCATATGAAATAGTATTACCTCGATCATGATGTCACTATCTTTACGCGTATTTTGTCTCTATCATACATGACTCATATAACACAACCAATATAATCTGGAATTATCACTTCTAAAGCACAATCATGAAAGCGACTGATAATAACTTCATAATATTTAACAAAGTAAAAGAGCCAGATTAATGAATTTAAAATCTGATCACAATTCACAGAGTGACATACTTTATTTAGTGAGAAAAGTATTACAGAGAATAGTGAAGGGAGGGCCAAGTATGAAAAATTGATTAATATTATTATTATTATTATTATTATAAAACATAGTGAGAAGTGATTTTTTTATATAGAAAAATGGAGATTTAGTTTTTCAACTTTTATTTACTGTCCATAAAAATATTTCTATCTTAGTTTCCATCTGAGAGAGCATTGTCTTTCGTCATTAGATGAAATGCTACTTATGGAGAGAGAAGTGATTTAATTATGTAATTATTAAAAAATGCATAATAAGAATCGATTGAAGAAAAGGAAAAAAAAAAAAGGATTAGATCGAAAAGAGCTGATTGTTATTTTATTAAATACTAATAATAGATTGAGAATATTATTATGTCTCAGACGAGGTAGTCTCTAAATCTAATCAATGGTTTAGATCAGCTCGGTCGTTAAAGGATCGAGCTTGAATGAGTCAAGCTCAAACTCGTCGGATGAGAATGAATTGAGAATCAATGTTTGATCTAATAACCAAAATATAATATTTAATGTATGAAAAGTTACCTGTTCAAAATTCTGTTCAAAATCCGAATATAGAATTTTCTCATAAGTTAAACAATTGAATAACTTAATTTTAATCTTTCCTTGAAAAAACCAAAAAAATTATAATTAAACCTATGGGGCCCAAATACGGCAATACATGAACCATATTCGGTGAGGTGAACATAATGATTAATTGCAAAGCACACTTGTGGTTATCTCTCTTATTATTTTGTCGTTTCTTGTTAATGTAACTAACTAACTAATGAATCAAGTTTAAGAGAGGTAGCTTCAATCAAATTGTTAGTGGGCTACTTACCAACTAATTAACCTTCCAAATAAAAAAAATAACTAACTAACTAATGAACATATTTTATATTTTCATTTAAATGCATGTAACGTTGACCGTATATTTTAATAGTCAACTACATGTGCATTAATTAATTATTTAATTTATCAGGTTTGTTAATAGTCGTCAGTGCACCAATTTTTATCTTGCGTCATTACTTTAAATGTGTACATCAACTACTAATACAAATTTTAAGAACATGCTCTTGATCTTTACCATATTAATGATTTTCGTGAAGGAGATCGCGAGTTCAAAATATGAATAAAGAGTCAAGATCTCTATCTTTCTCTAAAAAAAAAAAACTATTAGGGCCCGTTCGGCAACGGCACTGTTGCCGTGGAAAAAAAAAATTGACTCTTGAGTGAATTTTTTTTTCCCACGGTGAACAGTAAAAAGTAGTTCAAAAATTTTTATTCCTATTTCCATTCCTATTCCTTAGCAGGCCGCCGAACAGGGCCTTATTATAAAAATTTCGGCCCATATTCCATGCGACCCAATATGTCAATCTATATTTATAATTTAGAAGTTAACTATTAACTTCAACTCAAATTTATTAGGCCATACGATATTTTAAACACAAATTGCCATGTACATAACAAAATAGTTAGGTGTCTTGGCTTCCAATTTTTACTCAATTAATTAAAAAAAAAAAAACTAAAACTGTAAACACTGTAAAACTTAAATTAACACATACTTTCAATTTCTTCATCTTTTTATCTTCATTCATTTTATTCAGAATGCAAATTTTGAGTTTTTTTTTTTTTAATTTAAGTTTCAACAGTATTTACTAGTTTCAATTTTCCTAAGAGCATCACATGAGGGCTAGCTATTAGGTGTGCTATATATATTTCTTTGAGTTAGGAGGAAGCTACTTTTTTATATGTGAGCTAATCGGCTAATAAAGTTGACTCTTGAAATCTACAACATTAAAAATTGTTATCTATGAAAGCTTGAACTAAAACTTAAAAGCATGTTAATAAAACATAAAGCTTTAAAAAAAAAAATCTAAACCTTAAATTTTTTTTTTTACAAAAGTGGATGACACCCACCAGTTTCATTACGCAAACTAATTAAGATCAATTTTACAATAGAGGGCGGTACACACTACGTATCAGAGTTAGCATAAGATAGAAAATATAAAGTTTCACATGCATCAAACAAGCACGGATCCAACATGATATAAAACAGCTAAAAAATTTGGTAGGTATTAAGATGATATTACAAAACATGTAAAACTTTAAAATTAAACCTGATTACCATCTTCTGTAACTTATTTATTATGCAAACAGGAGAAGATATTTTATTTAAATTCTTTGCTATTTTTTTAGATAAGTAGAAAATTACTTGATCTAAAAATTCTAGACCATTCAAAAGTAGTGAATTTCTAACTATCGAAAAAATAATAATTTTTTAAAAAATATAAAATTTAGGCTCCAAGAATAATTTTAATATAGATATTATATTGGACGGTTCAGATCGACTATTTAAACATTGAAAATGAAAATATTGATTCATAAGATGAAGCAATTCACGCTACCAAATTTAATATGATGTCCGATATCCGATCTACGTTGAGATTTACACATTCGGTTTAAAATTACATAACAGTTTATAATTTTGATTTTTTGAATAAATTTAAACACAATCAAATAATCCACATCGAACACATTAATTAATTAAGCCGAATTTAATATGATGTTCATAAAATACCTCTTATTGATCCCGCGGCTACAATTTATTTAAACTAAGAGAAAGACTGGAGATGTCCAGTTGGGTCCATTCTACCTAATTTTCAACTTGATATCCAGACCCAATAATTTTCTTTCTTTTTATTCTTTTTTAATAAGTAATTCTTGGTCAATCAACAGGCAGGGGCCTCCACATTATATATTATTATATTATTATATTATTATATTATGCTCTCTCTCTTAATCTCTTTCTCTCCCTCTCTTGAGTCGCCTTCACAACTAACTTCATGGTCAGTTCCAGGAAGGTGTTAAATTTGAAAAGTTATATATGAATATTATTATTACCTTTTTATTATTACGTAATAAAATATACGTAACTAATAACTATGACCAAGGGCAAGGGAGGCCCCGCCCCGTCAGCTTGCACGCTGATTTGCTTATATATTAAAATGGCTCTTCTACCTACCTTTAAGCCATCAGACATATAATATATAGCATATAATAGCATAGGCAAATATAGGACAACAACACAACCCTTTTTTTAAACACACTTGCATATTTCTTTTTTCCTTTTTCTTTTTTTGAAGGTTAGATTAGATGGCTTGTTGCCAACACACTTGCATATTAGCATGTGCAAATTTCTTTAGGGACCTACAATTGGTTCGTCTCAGAATTAATTGGATCTATTTCCCATGCATCCATTTTTTAAATTTGGGACATTAATTTTTTAGCTTGGATTGCGTAGGAGTTTCAAATGAAATGCGCTTGATTTCAGGTCAATTCCTGTAGCCAGTCGCTTGAATTCAGAGTTCAAGCATTAATAAATCATCGATCCCTTAGTTGTTTACCAATGAATTAATGCTCATCTTTTCTTTAATACTTACATAACTTTTATAACTTTTATAAGTACTTATATATCTTCCAGCTCTTCTTATTAAATAAAATTATACTCAAGTACCTAGGATGCAATAATTAAATCTATAAAATTAAAATTCAGATCCTCCAGTACCTGAGGTGCAATAATTAAATTTGGACTGTTCTTTTATTTTAGCACAAATTTTATAAGGAATCTCTTATAATTTTCATAGACACCAAATTGAATTTGATCTAGCTGAAATTAATCTAAGCCTTCCGTTCATATATATTGCATCTCGGGCTCAGGTATCTGGAGATGGCACAAGTAAAAAAACATTTATGATCTTAGCAAATTTTCTTTGCTTAAAGTTGGGCCCAATAAATGAGCAAATAAGTATTAGAAACAAGAAATGCAACATTTGTTTTGCAAAAGCACTACCAGGTTTGGGACAATTAATTTGGGCCCAATAAAGAAACAAATAATTAAGGTTTCAGTGAATTCCAGCAATAGCGTGCAACTTTATCAGTGAATTCCAGGCCATGATTTTACAAGGTTTCAGTGATTGCCCAATTTATTTGGGCCTTTGTGTAAAAAGTGAGCCCATAATTACACCACACAGAACTCAATGCAATGTATTAATGTCCAACCTATTGCAACCCGTTAATCAGGCCCCATTGGACAGTTCAATCCAATCTATTGCAATAACTACAACTTATGTGGCTATGTATGCAAAAATATGAAACCAATAGTGACAGTGTTGTGTAACATTTGGTATAGCGGACAATAAATAAGTAGAAATCAATAGAGACATGATCATGTAACGTTTGGTATAGGCCTATAGGGGACAATAAATAAGTAATTGTACATTTGTACACACAAGTTACATGGAAATGACCTCAGGATATCAGACGAACAAAAGAGTTGTAAGAGTAAGACTTGTTCCCATTCGGTCTATTCAGTCTATTCGGGGCTGAATAGAAGGGAAAACTTTTATTGGCAGTAATTAATAAAAAATAAGAGAGACAAATGGTAAGATTACATTAATATTTATATTGGTAGTAAGATGTGTAAGAATTTTACCGATTTTGATTTTTTTTAATCTAATGTATAGATGGAGAGAATTCTTTTATTTGATTTCTAGTAAAATATGAAAAAAATTTCAAAAAAAAGAAGAAATGTTTTGATATATCTAAATTTAAGGTACTTTATCTATTTTTGTAAAAAAAATAAACTTTATTAGAAAAAATTAAAAATTAAAAGGAAAAAAGAAAAAAAGAAAAAAACTGGTTTAGATCGGTCTATGTTGCATGGATACGGGTACGGGTATCGTATCGGATACGATACGGATACGGCGATACGACAATTTTCAAAAATCAAGGATACGATACGTTTATTATATATATTATTTTTTATTATTTTATATATTGTAATCATAACTTAAATCAAAGTTGTATAAAAAATAAAGTATATCACAAGACTATAATAAATATAATAGTTACTACAATATATCACAAGTGAAACTTGGTGTAGTGGCCAAAGATTTTGACCCTCACACCAATGGCCCGGGTTCGATTCCCGCTTCACGCAGAAAATATGCGCTGGTCCACGCGCGGCTCACAGGTGCGGAGAGGCTCACTGGCGCGCGGCTCACGGTTTCGGGCGGGCGCGGCTCACGGGTCCAGCTGGTCCACGCGCGGCTCACGGGTGCGGAGAGGCTCACTGGCGCGCGGCTCACGGGTTCGGGCGGGCGCGGCTCACGGGTCCAGGCGTATCTAGGGGTTTCTAGACGTATCCAGGCGTGTCAACGGAGTATCGGAGACCGTATCGGCTGAGTAAGGATACGCCACGTAGGCGGATACGCCAGCTGGCGTATCGGATACGTATCGGTGCCGTATCGGGCGCGTATCGGTGTCCGATACCGATACTTGGCCTATTTAGGCGTATCTGTGCAACGTAGAGATCGGTAAAATTCTTACGGATCCAAACTTTTTTATTTTTAAAATCGGTAGAATTCCTACCGATCTTACTATCAATATAAATATTACTGTACTCTTACTGTTTGTCTATATTCTTTTCTATTAATTACTACTAATAAAAATTTTCTGAATAGAAGGGGAGCTTGATCTTGATCTTTCGATGTAACTTCGTCAGAACTGTTAATATGAAAAGACACATCAGAAAATGACGCATGGAGCGAGACGACCATTCATTCTCCCTCGTATCTAATCCAGCTAGCTTCCTTTCTTTTTTCACATCAAATATTATATTTTTCTACGATCGATGGGTGTAATTTTTTACGAGATAGTTCTTAATTCCGGCGCATAGATCTCATCTCATCCCATGGACTTCTTTCATCTGAATAGTGCCGCTCCGCCGCTATCGCTTGCTAAAGAAATTAAGAAGGGGAGAGATAAGACCTGTTGCATTGCGGCACTATTCAGATTCGTCTTTCGCGCATATATATATCCATCCTAGCTGTTTATTTGTAAAACAACATCATAGCCATGCAAGTCATCCATCCAAAGGCCTTGCCAAAAGTAACGCAGTTAATCACGAATTTTTGACCCCGCTAAACCGAACTCCAACTATTCGTTTGTCACTATAGCCTACACTGCACATGAAGTTGAGTGAGATCTCTGAATCCACCATAGTCTGCACAGTCTGTGTCACAGAAAATAAAAAATTAATTCCAACACATAAGAGAAATCAAAACAATTAAAATCGAAGAGGAGAACAAAGAATATTAATTGGCACCCAATTAAGTATGATAAAGGGAGATTTAATATATAAATATCTTTGTCCGGTCATTATTTTCAACTAATTCAAACTTTAAATTGGTAGAAATCGATCCTTCAACTCATAAAAATCTGTTAATAAACTCTCTCTCTTCTTTTTTAATATTTTTTATAGAAAAAAAATTATTATTTCTTGAGATTTGATATATTGGCACCTTAATTATTATGTTTATTTTATCATCATATTTGATTCACACGAAGAAAATAAAAGTGAAGTAGCTAGGAGGGAGAGTGAAAAGAATAAAAATACATTATCTTGTTTAATTCGTTTTGTTTCCATCCGTTGCACTTTAATTTGGAAAAATAATATAATATAAATGCTAGGAAGTTAAAAATAAATTAAATATTTACAAATAAAATTTCGTCTGCATTTCGAACTTACGACTTTAAAAAATATTATTCCTTACCACTAAATATTGATTGCTGTGCTGATATTTAAATTTTGAAAATAAATGTGAAACTTTGATCCATATTTTTTATTATATTAAAATTAAAGATATAATGAAAGTTGACGTGATGTGGCATAGTAGGTGAGCCCAGCCCAAAAAAGAGCAAACCAAACCTAAATGAGGTAGCGCCAGCATTATACTATTAGCATACATGAAATTAATTAAAATGTAAATGGAAGAGACAAATCAGTACACTGAACTCTGAAGCAACAAGGCCCACAAATCCGGTATTTAAGGTGGCTGGTCGGTTTTGTACCGATGTAGTTACAAAATTTGGTGTATCCAAACTTATTCCTATTACTATTACCTGCCAAAAACAAGATACAACATTACAAAAAAAATCATTTGATTTGAAGGCCAAGTGACAGAGGTAATCCAAGAATTTCAATCAATACCACAAATTAAAAAGCATGCATTGCTATCGTTTTCAAACACAATATGTTATTATTATTTTTTTAGCCGGGTTAAAATATCTCATTGGTTTTGTGCCCTAACATCGTTATCTCTATTTTCAAAATTTAAACAGTCAATTCGAACTGTTCAATATGATATTCATATTAAAATGTACTTGGATACAAAATTTTATATTTTTGAAATTTTTTTGCTATTTTTTAAGATAGGTAAAATCACTGATTTTAGAAGATTATGTATGGACCATTATATAGTGATTTTGTACATCTCTAAACAATTAGTAAAAAAATTATAAAAATTATAAAATTTGTTATCCAAGGATCGATTATTTAGATTCTGAAAATAGAGGTAATGATGGGCACAAAACCAATAGACATTTTAATCCTAGTTTTTTTTTTTTTTTTGTTTTGTTATCAACCTAATCTATTAAACTTGTTCAGTGACGAAGCCAAATAAAATAAAATCAAGAGAGACACTTGATCTCTCTTTCCCATCTTAAAAGAATTTAAAAAATATATATTTTATTTCTATATTGTTCTAAAAAAAATTATAAAAATATCCTTAAATTTAAAAAAATTAAAAATTATACCGCACATTTCTCCAAAATATGACTTATTTCTATCTTTGTTCTCACAAAAAGTATATATTTAATATTAAAAATAATTATAAAATTATGTCTCATTTTAAGATTTTATCTTGCTCTACTAAATATTTTGATTCCGCTGCTGAGAGTAGTGAATTGAAAACGGTCCGGTCCGGTCCAAATCCGCCCGGTCCACGGGTCCGGCGGTTCCACGGTCTGGGCCGGTCCGGTCCGGTCCGGCGGTTTTTTTTTTTTTTTTTGCTTTTTTTTTTCTGTTTTTTTTATTCCAATTCAATAAGTTTGTTTTGAACCGAACAATTTTTGTTATAATACGACGAACAATTTATATTACAAAAAATTCGGTTTTGATATTACAAAAATTCATTAAATCAATTGCTTTAGGAAAAAAACGAATTATTTGATCTTAAAAACCGATGTAAGGCATTATAAAAAATCAATTGCTTTAGGAAAAAAAACGAATTATTTGATCTTAAAAAATCAATTGCTTTAGTAGCGCTTGTAAGGCATGTTTTATATAATCTTCATCGATGATGGACTGATGATGTAAACCATTGTGCATTATATTATTTGTGTGATCAAGATTAATTCCATTTTGTTTTATATATGTTAGATCAAGATTCAAAGAACTTCAGAATTTAAACTAGTTTTGCTGTGGTGTTGTTTGTTTAATAAATATAAAAATTAATAGTAAATTAGGACCAGTAACCCTATTTCAACATTTGTAGCCTCAATCCAGTATGCAGATTTTGTTCACACATTTATTGTCTATATGTTTGGTTATTAAATATACAATTTGAATATTTATTTACTTAAGATTTGTATTAATTTGATTCTATTAAAAATATGTATAATACTTTTAAACTAATTTTTTTTATTTGGGATGTACATTATTTAAGTGTATATTATATTTTTACATATTCTTATTGACATATGAATTATGAATATTTTATGATGATATTATATTGTATGCACGTAGAAATACATGAGGAATGGAATATACGTGACAAAATACGCCACTATTTTATTTCAGAACTTGGTTTGAAGTGCGACAACTATGATATGGAAATACCATAGTCTCTAATATTTATAGTATCATATTTAACCTTCTAAATTTTAAAAACTAAATAATTTATCCAATCTATTAACTTTTCTAATTTACACAAGGATATGAATATCACTGTATGAATCTGGACCGGCCGGGTTTTTTCAATTCACTAGGCCATTTGTTAAGTTTCTGGTTGCTATAGACCTATAGTCGCATAGATTTGACTGGACATACCAACAAATAATTGAATTCGGATCTGTACATGACATAATCAAATTAGATCTGAAATTGTTTAATACAAATCTGTACGAATCTTAAAGACAAATTCATTTATTCCTATTATGACATTTGATTTAATTTTAATGAAAAATAAAATTTTAAAAATCAACATCCAACAATTGTCAACATATAGTAGATTATTATGAATATTTGATGCTAATTAAAATAACATTGAAATATAATTTTTTATGTGTCAAAAATGGCTACATACACAAACCGCATGTAATAGTTTTCTAATGATATCTGAGTTTTATATTTCAAATTCATGAAACTTTTAAAATTTAAAATATAATGAAAACATTTAACATGCATGAGGCCGCTTGACAAAATTTTTGTTTGATTATTCTTCTCAAAATCAAGAGATGCACTAAAATAAATTAGAAAAACAGCAACTTGCCTTTTTAAAACATGTTGTTGCCTGACGATTTTATTGGAGAACTTGGAAATTTCAGAAGGAAATATATATCATCTCATTTCATCCCATCTGCGCTGCAAACTTGGTTCGCTTCATACAGCGCACAAACCATATGCATAGCTGTTTTTCTATAGCCCATGTGCTGCGTGAAGCCAAAACTACTCCGTTAGGGCCTGTTTGGCTGCACAGTGGGAATGGAAATAGGAATAGGAATATGAAATTTTTGAACTGAAATTTACTGTTCACGTGGGAAAAAAAAAATTCAGTCTGAGTGAATTTTATTTTTCCCACGTGAACAGTATTAATATCTTTACTCAAATTTTGCAACAATATATCATCTCTAAAAAGGAGGCGCATTTCCATATATCATCTGTATCTGTACCCGCCGGACTTTCTAAGAAGGGGTCGCTGGATTCAAAAATTTTCTAATTGCTACATTACAATTCCGGGTTGCTACAGTAACAAATCCGGGTCCAGCGGATAAGGTGGGTCTAGGTCCGGTCTGGTCCGGGACGGGTTAAATAAAGGGGGTCCGGTCCGGTCCTATGGGAAGAAAACCAAACCGGCCTATCCCAGGACCGAACCGTATCTAACCCCGGTCTGGAACAGGTCCTGTGCACGGAACGGGCCGGTTCAGGTCCGGTCCACGAGTCTGACGGGCCGGTCCTGGACCGGCTGGGTTTTTTCAAAACACTAGCTGAGAGAGAGGTTGCTGAGTGGCAGAGATAATCCAAAATTTCCAATCACTAATGAGAAAAAAACATGCCTTGCTATCTTTTTCAGACATATATATAGTATGTCTTTTATTTTTGTCATCAACCTAATCTATCAAGTTTGGTTTATATCATTTTTTTCTTTCTCATTTTTATATAAGTTAATTCGACTCCTAATGGATAATCCCATAACTCGATCTGTATCTACATAAGTATTTAAAAAAAAAAAACCAAATAGGTGAAATTTCATGCATACCTCTCAACAACTTCAAATTCCGTATTGCCCCCTCTAAAATTTATAATATCATATTTACCTTCTAAATTAATAAACTCACAAATTGACCCATATTGTCTTTTATATTAAAACACATTTTAATTAAAAATACTCATTTAACCCTTTATTAAGAAAACAAAAAAAATATTTAGCATGTTAAATTTGTCAAACTCAAAATTGTTATTCTTTGTTTGTACAATTATAAAATAAAACAGTTCAATTCACTCCTATTATGCATATATTTAATTATTTTAAATTTTTAACTAAAATATTTGATATAATTGAATCCAATTCGAAATTATTTATGATAACAAATATGAATGCGTATATAAATTATTAAATTCTTATTCGATATAAAGATTTTATAAAATTTTAATATATCCAAATATATACTAGAATTCGGTACCCTAACTCCAACGCAAACGGATTTTTTTTAAAAACAGTAATTAAAATAATAAAAGTTAAAGAAACGACATGATTGCTTCGTTTGTTATAAAAACAGCAAAAATTGAATCCGGGATTCGGTTAAGTTATTTTTTTGCTTCACCGAATACGCTATTCGGTTAAGCTGATGGTTTTAACAGGTGATACAGTGGGTTGCCACAGAAGATCGACCGAAGCAATTTTCACCTTTTTTGACTAACCGAATAGGGGATTCGGTTGGGTGGAATCAAAATAGTTTTTTTTAATAAAAGTTTATTACATTATTTAATTAACTAGTTTTTTTAATTCTCAAAGTTCAATCAAAATAATTACATTAATTTGCTTGAAATTTTAACTTCATTATTATTATTAAATTAATTAATTGTTTAATAAAAGTCTATTTCAACACATTATTTAATAAAAGTTTATTATTATTTTTTATTAATACCCTGAAATTTTTATTATTTTATATTATTTTATTTGATAGTTTGAATATAAACTAAAAGTTTGACAATTACATTATTTAATAAAACTTTTGTTATGAATCAGGGTGATTTGGTTTTTTTTTTATGCTATAAATAAAAATTTCGGTGAAACCTACGATTAGGGTTAAGCGTAAAGCAAATTAATGTAATTATTTTAATTTAATATATTAATATTAATTTTATGAAACTTTTATTAATTAATGTGTTCATATATCTTTTAATTTAGATATATTAATTTTATTTGATAAAATTAATATATCTAAATTAAAAGATATATGAAGAAAAATTAAAATAAAAAAGGAACTTTTATTAATTAATGTGTTCGAAATAAAAGTTTGACAATTACATTAATTAATCAAACTTTGACAATTACATTATTAAATAATAATATTATTTTTTTATTAAATAATAATAAAAAAATAAATAATAATATTATTAACCGAATAGAGTATTCGGTTATGACAATTACATTAATCAAATCAAATCTTACTCTATCTCTATTCGGTCAAATCTCTATCTCTATTCAGTCTCTATTCGGTCAAATCTCTATCTCTATTCGGTCAAATCTTACTCTATCAATAAAATAGATTAATTAATATTATTCTAAACCGAATACCCTATTCGGTTTAGAATAAAAAATTAAAAAATAATGTAAACCGAATTGTCTATTCGGTTTACATTAAAAAATAAAAAAAAATCTTAACCGAATTGGGAATTCGGTTAATGGTGAGTGTTACACGGAGTTTACATAGTTTTCGGGATCTGTTTTGTGAAAATACGCTTAACCGAATAGCGTATTCGGTGAAGCGAAAAAACATAACTTAACCGAATCCCGGATTCGATTTTTGCTGTTTTTATAACAAACGAAGCAATCATGTCGTTTCTTTAACTTTTATTATTTTATTTACTGTTTTTAAAAAAAATCCAACGCAAACTCCCAAGTGAAACGAACTCAGTGTCGACTCAACCTGACACGTGTCCCCTTCAATCGCCTAGAAGCCAGACTGTATAGGTGACCGGTTCTCTTGACAAACCCAAAAAACTGTGTAGACTCTAGATGGTACATGACAGATTGACAGTTGACCAGTTGCGTTTGTATCAAATTTGTCAAAGTTCATGTGGTTTACATATATAAATATATGATTATATGAAACACCTCCCAAAATTTTGGGCAGGAAATAAGAACTTCAGGCGTGTCCGTTAAGTCATGACACGTTTTCTCTAGTCACTCACCAAAATTTGCGACACGTGTTCTAATTGGGCATCCATGGTCACCAACTTGTGCCTAATTTTAGTTGTACAAAAATAAAATCTACTGTAATTAATGCAACACGGAATAAATCTTGGCCAATATCAAATACATGGTTTCAAGGATGAAATTAGAAAATTGGTACTGACTTTTTTTAACAAAAAAGATAGGAAATTAAGGAGAAGTTTCCATGCATAAGTCTAATAATGGCCCCAATCTGACTTCACCACCTCCCTTTTAATTGTTACCACATAATTAATCACGAGGTTATTGTTAAATTAATTAGTGGTTTTGATGCAATTGATTAATTATATATGTGATTAAACCGATTACATATATAATTTTTTTAATATTCTTACAATAAATGATAATTAAACAACGGTTAATCAACTAAATCATTAAATGACACCATATTAGGTATTTTTTTTTACAACTATTACTTTTTATCACCATAAAAACAGGGGATACAAAATTCAATTTTTTTGTACCCATAAAAAACCTCATGGTATCAAGAAAATCTCAACCACCAAATATCATGTATATATATGGATAATCATCAACATATATCTATAATGATATAATTGAATCATTCAAAATAATGTTAACAAACACCCATGACTCTCTTGACAGTCCAAATCTTGATTAAATTTCTTTACTGTCTTAATCCTTCCTTATCATAACAATTAACAAAGATGTTGATATATCACCTTTAATTCATAAACAAATTTGCAACGAATATCGGTACACTATTTTTAATTCAACCACGAGGTCCTCTGAAAAAAAAAATTAATATGGTCAAATTTAAGAGGAGACTGAAACGAGGAATAATTTTGTAATTACATGAAATGATTAATGGAAGTACACATTTGGAACATGATAAGATAATTTTGGTTATTTAATTTGTAGGTGTACCCAGTATATGTTACATTCTACAATTAATCATACAAGCAAGAAATTAATATAAAGAACAGTACATTGTTTGTTGTGTTTCAATATTAATTATTAATTGTGGCAAAAGAGAAGTTCCTACAATATAGTTGACCTTAACCGGGTATGTTTTAAGCTACAAGTAATTAAAATAATTTCAAGAACGGGACAGATTATATATATTTCATGTCGTATTAATAAAAATAATGTTGCATGATATTAACCGTTAACGGGTAGATCCAACAAAAATTACAATGTTTTTGGTATTGATTTAGAGCAAATAGTGGTGTTAATTATTGCATGATATTTTATTTTTGAATTTACATTTTTATTTCTTTTAGGCCATAAACAAAAATAAATGAAAAGTTCTCACAATTATTTTCACAATATATATTTGTTGGAGAGAAACGAAGTTAAATTATTTGATTGAATAAATTAAAGATTATTTACAACTGAAGCACAAATTAAGTGCATGATTGAATGATATCAGAAGAAACAAATATTCATGTAGTTTGTATCTCATTATTTCATGTTGTACATGTGCTTCATTTTATATGAAAAATGTACACAGTACACACGGTTAAATACTTTATGTTATAAATCTTCATTGTGTAATGCCAAAATTAAACCTCCCAAATTTGACTTATAAATTAGAGAGGGTGGTTCTTTGATGGTTCTAGCTCACTAGTGCAGTCATAAGATAATAGATACTAATCTAATTCCGACATAACCTTTTATAAGCTCTCAATAGCATTGACTAAGAAAATAATTAAATTATGTAGATTAGACTCTAATTTATAAGTATAGGGCTTCAGGGCCGTAGAGGCATGTTCATCTAGAATTCTATTTCCTAGAATCACAACAGATAACAATTATTCCCATGGCTAATTGGGTAATTTGAAAAGATTTCCAGCATTCACCATTGACGTTTTAACAATCAAGAAGTTGTGCTAATTGGGTAATTTGATTATATATATGATTATTGAAATTGATGATCACTTTTATATATATTTTGAAAAATTAGATTATTATATATTTAGAAATTCTTTCACTTTTGCATATTACTTTATCAAAACCAGTGGCAAAGGCACAATATATTCTTTAATGTGGGAGGTCATGGTTTGAGAATTTTTTTTTTTGTAATAAAGGAATATGGAATTTAAAGGCTTGATCTTTATCTTTCTTTCAAAAAATAAAAATAAAAGAATATGATATGATACTTATATTTCTCCTACTTTAAAAATACTATTACACGGAAGAATATTCCATGCGGTAATCTGATCGCACCATGTTAGTTCAAGTCGAGCCAATTATTTTGTAGAGTATTTAAAATGTAAGAAGTCCGCTTTAAACTTCGTACAAACTTAAATAAATGGTTTGGATCTAACTTAATCACCTTGTGAAATAAAATACCTGATCTGAACTTCAATTTAATTTATTGGGCATATTAACAAAATCAGCTTAATAGAGTAAAATGATTTAATTGTAGAGGTGGGATTTCAGAGGAAGCAATGGTGATGTGTTCCACTGAGATAGGATGAGATGGCACATCAATCTCACATTTTCCATTAATCCTAACCTTGTCTTTAATGTTCATCTTACCGACCATAATTATATTATAATCCAACTTTGTCATGTCCCCTGATTGGCTGTCACTTTTAAATTTCTCTTTCAAACCCACCTTCCAAAACCAATTTTAATTATTTCTCCTCATGTTTCTTCCCTCTCACTTGTACACTTCTATAATACCTCCTTAATTCCTCTTCTATATAAATACAACCCCAACTCCTCTCAAACAAATAGAATGAATACAACAAAGATGAGGTTTCAAATTTACACTCGAGTAGGCCGGAGATCGCTGCGAACTAGAGGTTTTCGGCTCGGATCGAATCACTTCTCGGTGCACCGTTTGCGGAAAAAGATATGGACGATATTTGGATTCATCAACCGATGCATGCAATTCTTGTGTAGATGCCCGAAAGAAAGTAAGTCGAAAGGTTGCGATGTGAGGACGGATAGCAGAAGAAATTTGGTCCCGGCGGGTAGAGAGGAGGTGAGGTTGAGATCGTATATGCGATCAAACTCGTTCTATGCCGAGGCAATCAAGGATTGCTTGGATTTCATAAAGAGGAACTCAGTGCCTTTGGATAGTTATAGTGATAGGAACTAGAGGCCGGTTGTTTTGTGAATCATTTAATTTCATTTTTTTAGACACTGTGTTTGCATGGTTTCTTCCTTTGATCCATGTTAATTATATATATTTTCCCCTTCTTTTTCTTCTCTGTTACTACGTAAAATTAATTGTCACTAAAGTGGAAGAACTAAAGGAGTGATCATATTAATTATCTTTTTCTTTTATGTTCTTTTGATTATGATTGTTAATTGTTAATAATTAATATATACAATTGAAAAGAAAACCTATAAAAACAATTGACGTAACAATCTTATCAGCATTTAAGTTCTCTATTTTTGTGAAATACCGGTTGGGTCGGTATGAAAATTTATAGTAACCTTAATTTGACTACCTTAATTTGACTATCTTAATTTGACTATCTTAAAGATCATTAAATGTTCTTGATTGAACTATAGCTTTGTTTATTGCTAGCCATACGACTTTTGAAAACCTAGCACAAGCTTAGACTTGAAACTTCTTAATGGTAACACTTAAAATATTTCAAGATAAATAATTGATATATGATGATGACGACATTAACGGCTCAGTCATGTGAAAAGACAATTAAACTAATATATATTCAACATGTCGTTCACCAATAAGTACACAAAACATGCAAAATTAGATGCACCTTATTTATGTTTGGGCACATTAAAGTTAGGAAATTAACACACACACACACACACACACATATATATATATATATATGCTACTAGTTGAAGATATATGATTAAAGTTATTATGAATTAAGTTCTTCAAGAAGCAGCGGAGATTAATTTGACAGCCACTGTCAAATAATTACAAAAAAGAAGCCTGAAGTTTAATTAAATGTTTGGGTCGTCAACTGGATTGTTTGAAATTAATTTGATAGTTATATATTGAGGCTAAACTCATACTAGTATATATAGTGTATCATTGTCTAATTAAATGCAAGTTGAGTGTGGTCCTAGTTAGCTAGCTAGAGAGAAATAGCAAACTTGGTGGATATGATTTGTAAAGTAAAATTGACTGAACCCTGTCTGAAATTCAGCCAACAGATCAGATCTATGATCATAAATTTCATAATTAGTAATATTTCAATTGCTGTTATTATTGGTCTGTGTGAGATTGTGATATACTTAACACCTTTTGCAATTTACAATATACATGTACCCATTACTACTCATAGTAAGTTACTTGGCACTATTTGCTACTAATTTCTTAGTTTAATATTATTGATTTTATGACATAATTACGACTTTAATTGAGAAATGGGCAAGATATTAATTACCATGTGTAAATACAAATTAAGCATATTAAGATAGCATTTATTGGTTCAGTATATCATTGTCTAATTAAATTCATTATCATACTTCTAAAAGTTTAAAGTGAAAAGGCAAATTAAGGGTCAACTTTCCAAGTTGGAGCTCTTTCTGTTATAATTATGATGTTTTTGGAGGAACCTTCGGAAACAAAAAAGCAGAAATAATTTCATTTTAAACATTTTTTTATTTGTACTCAAACACATTGCATTCTCAATTTGTCATCATGTCAGTAGAGCACTAAATTATGTTGCTGGGAAGTTTCCTGATCAAAACTCTGGGTTAGTTTCCTCAAAAATTTAGAAAATTAATTGCAGAATGCATTCAAATGTGGACCCTCAGATTTTGATCTTGTGGTGGATACAATGTCTGGTTCTTCTCAAAACTAGGTCCATAAGGCATGCATCATAACTCGGCGATTTGAATTGAACGGTCCCGATCTTTCGAGGATTATCCGATTGCATTCCATGGAATTCAAGATAACCACAACCATGACTTGATGGTTTCTGAATAGTAAATAAATTATAATTCATCAAAAACAAAAAATAAAAAGAACTTGTAACGACGGGTTCCCTTTTGTTTTCCACAAATGGGTGTATTTTAAGTATTTATCAGTGTGGAGAATGGAGATGCATTAATGCATTATCCTGAATTAATTTCTTGGATGTAAATAAACTAGGGGTGTAAACGGTTGGATACGGATCGGATAGTGGCCTTACTGTATCCGTATCCGTTATAATTTTTCGGATACAGATACGAATACGGATAGTCTCGGATACGGATATGGATCAGATATTAAATGGATACGTATACGGATCGGATATCGGACGAACGGATACGAATATGAATATAATTCGGATAATTAAAAATAAATTACTAATATACATTTTAATAAAGAATAACATCTAAATATAACTTCTTTCATTCATAAATTAGATCTAATATTTTTCATAAGAAGTTCGTTGGTTACAAAACATATATAATGTTAACAAAATAATAGGCACTAGTCATGTCATATCGTTTATCAAAATATACTAACTCATGCTTAATAACATTCTTTTAAAGCATATAGGATAAATAAAAAAATAAAAAAGTCCTGAAAGCTCCATCAAAATAAAATAGGCACTAGTCTGTATTGTTATTTATTTATTATTATTTTGCTAACCCAGTGGAAGTTGGAAACTTGGAATGAAAAGAAAAGGCGGCAGTGGGACCCTCAAGGCAAGTAGCAAGTAATTCAGGCTACAATCGGAGTGAAATTCGGATATCCGAATTAAATAAGTTGTCGGATACGGATAATTAGATAATTATCCGTATTCAGATTCGTATCGATTCAATAATCAGAACCGTATCCGCATCCATATCTGATAAAAAATTATCCGATTTGAATCCGTATCTGAAAATATCCGTATTCGAATATCCGAATCCGGAATTTTTCGGATTCGAATCTAAATGAATGCGGATAATATCCGATCCGTTTACACTTCTAAAATAAATATTGGGTTTTAGTTTATGTAACTAGGCCAGGGAGTATTCATTCGGTGTTTGTGTGCATAGGCCTGGTTTTCCATCAAAATTGAATTTACATGTTGTATTACAAAAGGCCCAAAACCTTTGGGCTCATATGCCTTAGATGGGCCTGAATACAATTAACATTGACAAAATTATTTACTTCTCTGTGAATCTAAACCGTACGAATAAATGTCGATGCGAATTGGCATCATCGACTTTGCCACTTTGGTCCGATGTGCAACGAATTCCCTTTCCACCCACACCCTATGAAAACAAATGATGTGGCTGTCACAACTCACAATAGCATCTCATTTGATATCGAGAATTAACACCAAAACTGGATTTCTAAGATTCATACGCAATTCCAAGCGAGCTCTACCAAAGTACACAAAGCATCACATTCCAACCACATAAACAAGTTTTGATGTAACCCAAGTTGCAATGCAAATGTCGTTCTCTCATTTAATTGACAAAAACCACGGTGCATAGGCTGATAGGCATAGCTTCCCGCCACTAATGCACTTAGTCGGATTAATCAATTCAAGTCAACAGACTCAAACGACAACCTAATACCTAACCTGTGTCTGTGTGTGGATTAAATGCGCGTTTGCTCCAAACTCGCTGCTCTCCTAAAGAAATCCCGCCTCTTAACCTTCGCCACCGCCACCACCGCCGCCGCCGTATCGGCCTCCACCTCCTCCGCCTCTGCCGCCACCATGCAAGACTCCGCTGCCTCAACCCCTCTCCACACCAAGGTGTGCGTCATCGGGAGTGGGCCCGCTGGCCACACGGCCGCGATCTATGCTGCCCGAGCCGAGCTGAAGCCGGTCCTCTTCGAGGGTTTCTTAGCCAACGACATCGCCGCCGGTGGCCAGCTTACCACCACCACCGACGTAGAGAACTTCCCGGGCTTCCCTGAGGGGATCCTCGGCATTGACCTTACTGATCGTTTCCGGGCCCAGTCCGCTCGATTCAGCACACAAATCCTCACTGAGACCGTTAACTCAGTCGATTTCTCCTCGAAACCCTTTCGCATACTATCTGATTCCACCGCGGTATCCTTTACTTAACCACTCAATCTGAAAGTTTATTTGAATTTCTCATGTCAAACATCCCTCTGATTTGGAGAAACTTAATTGATTGTTGGGGCATATGATTTTAATTTTGACTGATGCAATGCTTAGTGTTAACTGATTCTCAGTTCTAGGTATAAATTGCACAAGTTTATTTTGCTAATTTGTTTTCTTATTATTTCAGGTTTTGGCTGATTCGGTTATTGTTGCAACTGGTGCAGTTGCGAGGCGGCTCAAATTTCCAGGTTCTGAAACTTTATGGAACCGTGGGATCTCTGCATGTGCAGTATGTGACGGTGCGGCACCGATCTTTCGTAATAAACCAATTGCGGTCATTGGTGGGGGTGACTCAGCCATGGAGGAAGCCAACTTCTTGACTAAGTATGGATCAAAGGTGTACATTGTGCACCGCCGGGATGCGTTTAGGGCATCTAAGATCATGCAAAAGCGGGCCTTGGAGAACCCTAAGATAGAGGTGTGAATTTTTGTTCTTGCTTTGTGTTGAGAAATTTGAAAATAAACACTGTCGATAACAGAAAAAAAGCAAAAAAAATAAAGGTACCTTTACTATTTACAAAAGAGCCTTATGTTTGTTGAATAACTAAAAAAATGCTTTTCCAGTTGGATAGGGCATGACACTGTTAGTCTTATTCATTAATAAAGGTAGTAGGAATGCAATTGCAAAGAATACCATAGTAATAGCCAGTATACCTTCTATCATTGTGATAGCTTATTGACAAAATTAGATTAGATTATTTATTGTAGCTTTATTAATTGCATTGATGAACCATTACACAAGGTTTGCAGCTCTTATAAGATTGTCTACAAACAGTCATATTAAGCATAACATAGGCATTTTGAATGCTTGGGCCAGGAAATTTTTTCCCCGAACAATGGTTTGAAAAATACTAGAAAGGTAGAGCTTTTTAAGCATTCTTTTTACTCCTAACAATTAGCAACTGTGCTCTATTAAAACCAGACAGAAACTTCCAAAGAAATATGCCTATATCAATTCATATTTTTTTGTATCAAATTCATTGTAATCAGGCCATGACACGAAAGATAAATTAAAAAAAAAAAAAACATAGGAAGCTCATAGGTCAAAATCAATTTCCTCTTTTCTTCAGGTTTTGTGGAATTCTGAGGTGGTGGAGGCATATGGTGAAGGAGAGAAGGGCCCACTTGCAGGGGTAAAGGTGAAAAACGTGGTCACAGGAGAGGTGTCAGATGTGAAGGTTTCAGGTCTGTTTTTTGCTATCGGGCATGAACCTGCAACCAAGTTTCTTGCGGGTCAGCTTGAGTTGGATGCGGAGGGGTATGTCGTGACCAAACTCGGATCCACTCATACCAGTGTGAAGGGAGTATTTGCTGCTGGAGATGTTCAGGATAAGAAGTACCGTCAGGCAATTACTGCCGCCGGATCAGGTTTGATTTTCCTACTTGATGGGACTTGTAATTACAAAAGTTGCAGAGAATATCATATATGCAAAAGTTTCGGATAAGAATGAATGTTAACTAGGTAACCCTTTGCTTAGATAGATGCTTTGTCTAATATTATAGGGAGAACAATTTTGGTTTGTTAGTGGTCAAGTAGGTTTGTTGAGTTCTATTTAAAATGGTCAGTGTAACATAGTTGATAATTTAATATAGCAAAAAAAATTTCTTTTGTTGATTTTTTACTTAGCTTTGTGCTGACCATTTGGAATGTAATGGTATTGAATTAGTTTATTAAGACTACTTGATCTTATAATAATACTGTCTGAATTATTCCCCTCTATACTGGAATTATTAATGTCAACTAGTGTCCCACAATAATAATATTAAAGTGAGATATATATGGATTGATATAATATAGGCAGTACTAAGGTGACTTTATATTTTAAATACACAACTCTACGAGTATTTGAAAGTGTCCCTCCAATCCATTTCCTAATTTGAATAAATTGCTTCACATAATAGGTTGCATGGCAGCATTGGATGCAGAGCACTATTTGCAAGAGGTGGGAGCGGAAGAGGAATGACTATCTCTTGTGGGCTCCATCCCTGATCGGAAACCTAGGCTATGAAATGATGTAGTTCATCATGCTTATGAATTCCGAGCAAAGGGATTCAATCCATTGATTCTTATTATGGCTGTGTTTATTCATTTGCTGTTTGACAATTTATTTGCTTGATTTGGTGGAATCCTGTTGAAAGTTGCTGGAAATGAATTACATGCAATATTATATTTATCAGTTTAGATGATTTCATATTTATTTGTATCACTATAAAATATACCTATTTCCACTATGAGTTTCAATTTTTGTGCTGATCCAGCACAATTATTTATCAGTAAGTTCTCCTGAGTGAGAGATCAGAAAATAACACAGAAGAAATTTCTTATATTTCCGTATAATATCAAACCTGTCTCAAACTTGTATTACAAATTTTGGATATGTATCAGTTGAGGTACTCAGATTTTGAGCAGCTGGATTGATTATTTACTGAGGAATTGAAAAGCCCGTAATTTTACGCAATATAGCAATCCTGCATCTAATAATTTTTTTTGGGTAGATACCTCCTCTTGGTTTCACTGTAAAACTTCAGTAAAGGCCTGTAACAGTTGTCAGCCCAAACTCATTACTCAGCCCATAAAGTAAAACAGTAAATATTAGTTAAGCCTATTATTCTAGGAACTCTTTCAAGTTGATAACAAACTGAAAATTGTTTTTTGTTTTTATTAGCTTCAATTATTGCCTATGTTGTATTAACATGAAAATTCATCTAAATCCATAATTACAAGTACGAATACATTATTTATTAATTAGATAAGTTGCATTTGAGAATGGTTTAACCACAATTATGAGCGGTTAATAGAGATGACATCTATATTTTTAATTTATATTTTAGTAAACATTATGATGGTCTTTATGCTAGATAAAGAAAAAAATAAAAATGTTATCTCAATGTCTCTACTTCTTTATTTGGATTGACCTTATTGGCTTGTTGGGAGTTAGTAGAACAGGAAGTCATATCAATCCTTTATTTGAACTGACATTTTTCAACCAAAACAGGTGTCCGGATTCCGGCTTAGTCAAAAATAAATAAAAAATATATGAACACAATCCTATCTCAGAATTTTTTAATTTTAGAATATATTAAATATTTTGTTTGTAAGGAGAAAGATGGGGAAAAAAATTTGATGCACCAGAAGAAATCCAATCACTAAATTGTTCCTATACAAAATTCTGAAGCCTCATTTAACTTTTTAGTCGTTTAATCCTTTCAAATACTGATTTCTTAGCAAGAATTAAAATCACCTCCTTTACCCTTATTTTCTCCAAATTTTAATCTCTAACTCGGGTCATAAGGAATCTCTACCTCTAGATTAAGTCTCATTAGCTTTTACTTACGGATTAAGACAACCGAATATGTACTCCTTAGCGCGGATTTAAAATTTAATCATTTTGTATTACCAAACGCCTCCTATTTAGACATTGTCTAAGGAATGGAATGGTTGGTTCCTTAAAATTTGTATACAGATTTCCATCTTTAACCATGACAAATACCTTATATGCATACAAATTCTAAAGAATCGGTATGGTATGGAAAAAAAATTCATCTTTTTTACTTTTTACTAAATATTTAATACATTTCTAAAGATGAAAATTCTGATCCTATCTAGTTGATTTACTCAACATTTCGGTGGTTAAACAGTGGGCCGAATTCACATCACCTCCGGTACCGTAACAGGGAATCTTTTACAATTACTTGATGTGGACCGTTCTTTTTAACTTGGCACGAATCTCAAAGCCCAATAATACTGCCCCCTCCGTCAGCCCGAATTCCAAGCGGCTGAGAGTTAATCTCAAACCGTAAAGTGAAGGGAATCTTTTACGGTACCGGAGAGGATATTTGCCCGCTTAAAGGGATGACATAATTCAAGCTAGGTTAGGTATTTAGGTTTTATTAGGGCTTAAACAGTGCATTTGACCGGCATAACCACGTGGATGTGGGGCCCATTACAGCAACGGCTTATCTATCCTTCTCTGCTCTGCTGATCAAAGTCCCACCAGGCATGACGGCGTGTCCACGTGTTCAATCACACGTGGACCAATGGCAGCAATCCACGTGGCGCTACGTCATACATGTCCGTATAAAGAAGTTCATATAGAATATATGAACATAGAGGCGTATGCAGTAGCCAGTAAGGCACTGTGGTGCTCAATTAATTTCTATTTTTTTTTTTAAATTTGTATTAATTTTGTATATAATTTACGGTAAAATATCATGAAATGATAAAAATAACATTCATTCTTCGTAGGAAAATTTTATATGATTAACTCTCATATATATTTGACCTCTATAGTTCGAAAATCTGACTCCGCCTTTGAATGAACACATCAATTTGGGAAGAAAGTAAAACAATAAAAAATGTTCTCATTAATTATTAAAGTGACTATAATTTAGGTAAAACTGATTTAAGATTGTATCATTGACAAACTTGTCCACATTAGTTTAGGCTTAGGAGAGTAGTTGGTACACTTCGTTGTTCACACTAAATAAAGTCAAAAGTTTTGAAAAAATTGTAAAACAAATATTTGCAGTCAAGAAATGCTGAATAAATAATGAGGTTAGTTGTATCTAATGATCCAACAACCTAACTATAAAAAATAATTAGAGAACTAGGTGAAATTATTGGATACAATTAAGTCAAGCTCGAGCAAACTGATTAATTCTAGTTCTAGTATTTTTTTTTAAAGTAAAAGTAGGAGGTCAAGTCACTCAATTTTTGAATTCAAGTTCTAGTTTGATTTGATTATAAGTTCAATCAAATCAAACTCGAGTTAAATTGTGTTCTATGCAAAAACTACAGCTAAATTGTGTTCTATGCAGAAACTGCCCGATTGAGTCAGCGTTACATCTGCTATACTTATGCTCATATTCAGTGGTTGTTTGGTTTGAAGTCTCCAGACTCATTGATGTACCACTCATGACACCGGCAATGACAGTGCTCCAGGTATGGCAACAGTCTTGGGAAACAATAAGACTAAAAGGGGGTAATCACATACAAACAGTGGCTGGTTCATTTCATATATGTAACATGGATGATATGGAAGCAAAGGAATGCGATTGTATTAGATGAAAATAGTCTACTCCCAACACTGCTGGCAAGAAGATGCGCTCAAGAGATGCGATTATGGCTGCATCATTGTTGAGTTTGGTTACATAAATGTTTACTGCTTTTGTTTTTATTTGTAAAAGTATTGATTCCTTTCTAGCTAGGTATTCTGCTCCTACAGCTCCAGATGTAGTTCCAAGAGCTGCAAGGAAAATAGGCATGTAGGATATGACAATCCCCTCAAGGGATTGGTTGCGACCAGCTCTGTGGTTATATTTGTTAAACCATTACTTGTCAGCTGCTGACAAGATTTCAAAAAAAAAAAAAAAAAGAAAAAATCAAACTCGAGTTAAAATCAATTGAGCTATATATGGAGTTCGCATCAATTCGAACTGAAATCCAGCTCGATCGAGCTCAACACAAAAACAAATTATTAAAACTTTTTGTGTTTATTTTCATATTACCTTCTATAAATTAAAATGTAAAATAATTAATGTTCTATTTTTAAATTATTTATTTATAAATATTTTACTCATTTTGGAATAAATTTTAGCAAAAATTACATTATACCTACAACATACCATGTTATATTCAAAACTAAATATTCGATATTAAATAAAACAATTATATATCGAGTTATCTCTAATCACTCATATCAATTAAAATGATTTGAGTTTAAATTCGAGCTGATCAAAAGTTTAATCAACCGAGTCTAATTCAAACTAAATTCGAATTAAACCTGAACAAGTAATATACGAGTCGCGACCTATAATAGGACTGAAATAAGCAAAGTTTGAACTCGGCTCATGTCATAACAATCCGAATCGAGTTTCACTTTATTGTCGAGCCGGCCAGCTCGTTAACAATTAACCCATTCTTAATTGTTGTGAGTCACACATTAACCAAATACATTTGCTAACATGAAAAATATTTTAATCTTTTTCTTCTTATAACAAGTTTCATCCTTTTACGATGAGTGCAAAAAGAGTATCAGAAAAAAACTTGATTTTCTTCTAATTAATTAGAGATGAGAAATGAGTTGAACCACCAGGATTCATAATTGAATCAAACATTAATAGAATTTTTTTTTTTGCAGCTAACTCTTACCGGTATGTATACGACACGTATGAACAGTGAACTTAATATGTTGCCTGTTATGTCGTTTAAATTGTTGGATCGAGTACAACCAAAGAGAACCGCTGGCATGGGTTGCATAATTAATTAATTTGCTTGGTTAATCAACCTGCATAGGACCCACCAAAGCAATTAATTATAAAGTAATAAAAAAAAACAAAACCTTTACCTACCTAAACAAAGCCATCTATGGTTACTAATCCAAATCCAAATCCAAATCCAAATGTTAAATAAAGCAAAGCATAAACAAACAAGTCCCAAAAAGAAAAGCACTTGCCGTCACCTTAGCTAGCTAGCTAGCTAGCTTTAATTCATCTTTAGATTAAGACTAGCAATGAAAGATGGAACCATCATTTCTAATTTCTAATCCCCCACCTCATATATATAATTTTCCTTTCACAATCCTTCTATCCCTATTTGAAGTTTTGAACTATAATATATAAAATAACAAAAGTTAAATTTTGTTTTAAAGTTGTGCCATAATAATATCAAAGAAATATATATAACAATGGTGTAATAGATCGATTTTCATATGTCCAATGAATGAGTATTATCATCACACTAACATGCATGCACCTAGGAAACAGCAATATATATATAATATATTGGTCTAATATATCTATTATTTGTTAAAATTCAGTATTTATCAATATAACCTTGGTTAATTAATAGATCTTTGATGGATATAACATAATATTTTTTTTTCTTTCGTTTCTGAAAGTATGATTGTTCATAAAGGGATTATAAAAAATAATTAATCAAATTAAAAATTTACTAATGATTTTTAATATACTATATGTTGTATCTCTAATTTGGGTCATTTGTTATATATATATCATCAGCAATAGTTGTAGGGACACCAATGGGAGATACAAAGCAAAAGCAATATTAATTGATTAAATTGTTGAAGGGAGTAAAGCCAAGCACGATTAAAAGCTAATGAGATCCTCCTGCATAGTATACATGCATTAATACAAAGCACACCGGACCCCACCAAACTAGGAAAATAATTAATTAATCAAAGTATTAATTAACATGTATTTAATTAAATAAAATAATAACACAAGACGACAAATGCTAACAGCGGGTTGCACATGCATCCCCACCGTCCGTTGGTCAGACAACGCGCCGCGCGCTCCTATTAATATAATCCCACTTGATTAATTAATTAATTAGTTTGTATAATTAATTAAAGCATTAATTAATTAATGTAGTTAGCTTTGGCCCCTACCTATGTCCAAAGGTTGATTTTTGTGCATCCAATGAGGTTCTTCTGATCTACATTCGTGTTAATTATCAACCCTCTTGCCATTAATTTGGTGGCACGTTCCTGTGATTTTATGGATGGTTTTAATTGCTTTTAATTAACATGCATGTCAGACTAATTAATTAATTATTTAATTATTTTACTGTATATGGTGATCGATCGATATTCGATAGCGTTGGCCATCTTAGGATCCATCAAATTCAAAATATAAATCATGAATTAATGCTGTCTAGATCGATCTTACTGTTCCAAAACAAAATCTTTTTACACATAATTAAATAATTGCCTGTTTCATATATTGTTGGTTTATTTGTGTAATATACAAGTTTTTCTTGTTGATATTTTAATGTGTAGTAGGAATATTGGGAGGTGGTTCCAAATAAATAGCTACTAATTAATTAATTAATGAATTAATATTTGAGAAAGAACAATATCCAATGTTTAAATTAACTTAAGTAAAGCTTTTAGAATGATTTTCTTAGGGTATGTACGTAATAATTCATCTTTCTTTCAAATAGTACTGAATAGTACTGTTTGTATGGTGATACATATATAAGGATAAGGATAATTGTTTTTAATTATGAATTACCTCTAAGTAAATATTTATAGGTAATTATTCATCTCAATTTTTATAGACATCATATTTCAACATAGAGGGGATCATTTGACAGTTCAAATTGAGAATCTTTAAAAACAAAACTTAATTTTAAAATCAAACATTATAGTCTTGATCTATATTAACCACATATTATGTCTATAAAAAAATAATGACACTTACTCGTGTGAGTTTCATCATATACATAAAGTGACTTAAAATTTCGATGGTAAGATTTTAACGGTCAGGACATCATCAAATAATACTTAAATTGCATGAAATTTAATTATTAATCTATCAATATAATATCCAGGAGCGGATGTAGGATATTTGTCGGGGGAAGCAAAAAAATTAGTGAATCGAATTTAAATAGCTAATCGGGTTCAAACCCATTAACTAATTGGGTACTAGATAAAAAATAATATTTTAACTTATATAATTTTCAGTGCTCTGACTTATAATTTCTGATGTTCTAACTTATAATTCTAATTACCAATCATAATTTAAGATTTTTTTATTTTTAACCCTAAATTTAATCTGAATTACAAATCAGAATTCCAGAGGAGGCAAAAAAGAAAATCGGAGGGGGTAGTCAGTCAAGACCGATAGATATCCATAAAATTTCAAAATCTAGGAGAAGACAGTTGCCCCTGGTCCAATGTGGGTCTACCCCTGAAAATATCCTCCAACATACCTATAAACTTACTTTTTTATTTTTCAATTTTTTTTTTTTGGAAAAAAATGTTAAAAGAATCTTGTCAAGTGATCACTCATCTTCAACATATATACATTTCAGAGAGGGATATTACTAACAATTTATTCTTTTGACAATTATAAAAGCTTCAAAATAGAATAAAATTTTGAAATCCAACATATTATCGACATTTTATGTCCATAAAATATGATAAGATTCGACACATGTTTCACTAAAGTGACTTGAAATTTCAAGAGTCCAATTCTTAAATTGCATGAAATTTTGTTGTTATGATATTTATATGTCCAAAACATACCCATAATTTTTTTCAAATTTTTTTTTTAGAAATTCATTGTCAAATTTGTGAAAATAATCATTGTTAAGTGATTTCTCCTCTACATTTTATGTCTAATTTTTAAGAAACATAGTAACTTTCTGTTTGTACTAAAATTAAGAGTAGATGAAAAAAAATAGTTCGCATTTAAATGTAAAGATTTGGAAAATAGAGATTGTCATAAAAAAATTGTTATTTGGACAATTGATTATTTTTCTGCATGGTAGCATCTAGCAAGGAGTATTTATTTGGACAATTGGGTACAATCATGTGATTTGAATAAATTTTAAAGAAAAATAGATTTGGATAGGTGTTGTTAGCCATTTTACTACAAATTGACATATATATATATAGGATTTTGCTAATATGCTACGCATATATAAGGGCCCCTCCGTGCTACCGCTTACTTTTTGAGTTTTCAAAATTCTAACGGTCGATCCGAACCATTCAACATGATCTCCATATGAATATGTACTTGCAAACCAAATTTTACATTTTTTAGAATTTTTTTACTATTTATTAAGCCACTTTGAAAATCGCTGATCCAATGGTCCAGAAAAGTTTACTGTTGTGTACAAATTAGTGTTTTTTCAAAGTGGCTTAATAAATAGTAAAAAATTCTAAAAAATGTAAAATTTGGTTTGCAAGTACATATTCATATGGAGATCATGTTGAACGGTTCGGATCGACGATTTGGACTTTGAAAATGAAAAAAATAGTTGTTGTAACTTTGTTGTAACTCAAATTTGTTGTAACTTGATCCCTCCTCATATATATATATATATATATATATATATATATATATATATATTATATTATGATATTATTTCTTTAATATTTTTCTAAGCAGCTTTTTCCTTAATTTTTGTTTGCCCTTTTTGGAAGGTTACAACGTTAGATGAACACGAAACATAAAAAATAACTAGAACAAATAACAACATAAAAATAATGAAAGCGTGAGCGCATTCCTCTGAGTACAAAAGTATGTATTATTTTATAGATGTTTCCACTTGTATTTATTTTTGCTATTAGTTAACTTCCCTAATTTTATACGATTGTTATACTGTATATCCTGTGTGGTATTATATAATTTACATTTATAAAAGTATTAAAATTAAAAATATATTTAAGTCAATTGTAAATTTAATTATCAATTTATCGAAATGCTACTAAAACTAAATTTATTATTGTTTGAAAAAAAAACTAAACAATTTAAAATTAGAGGTGGCTATATGCTTTGGGAAGTAAAGTATATGTTTTACTTTCTGTCATATCTATATTTTTAAAGTTCAAACATTCAATCAGAAATGTTCAATATGGTCTCCATATTAATATGTGTTTCGAGATCAAATTTTATATATTTTGGAAATTTTTTACTTTTTTTATAGAATTTGTTAAAATCACTCTTTTTATATGGTAAAAAAAATTAAAAATTCTCAAATTAGCATATTTTAAAAAAAATCTAAAAATAGTAAAAAAAAGTTCCAAAATATGTAGAATTTGGACTCTGAGCACATATTAATATGAAGATCATGTTGAAAAGTTCAGATCGACTGTTTGAATTTTTAAAATAAAAATATGAGCGGAAAATAAAATATGTATTTTACCTCCCAAAGCATGATAGCCCATCTTTTAGGAGGTCTAAAATTGAGTCAATTGGATAAATCTTCCACTAATATATATATATATATATATTTTTTGTGTAACCGATATTTTTTAAACATTATATACACTCCACTAATATTGCACACCATGCTTGTCGCATGAAAGTTACAACCGACACAACGCATTTAGAAATTAGATGGCATCTCTTAGCTCTAAACTTTATTTAGGTGAAAAGGGGATCACATAATTTTTAAATTTTGGAGGTACACTATAAATCTATAATATATGCTCTGGCATCTATATATTATATTATATATTAACTTTGCATTACTTTTTCTTTTGAACCTATGCGATCCAAGCCAGTTAGGCGCCTACTATAGCTTTAACATTATTAAATTAATTAAGGGTTGATTAAAAAAGCTTTAGTGAGATTTGTCGTCACCTCCACTGCAAGCTTTCATTCATTAATTTCTACGAATTTAACAACTTGTTCATATTCTTGTCTGAAAATTGCACGACCTGGTTTAATTATAAGTTAATAATTATAATTTTTATATTTAAATTCATGCAAGGGATAGCTCCTTTGTTTTAATTGGTTAACACGCTTGTGCTTGCTATTATTAGATGATATTTGGACGAGATGTTAAATATAATCTTATATTGTTTTTCTTCACTATGCTTTAATTAATCTTGAAAAATATAGTAACTTTGAAAATGCAAAACTTAGATAGAGAAACTAAAACATTACATATGCCCTAATTAAATTATTTTTTTCCCTAACATAAAATGGTATTAAGATTTTGGAACATGCTTTAGTAAGTATTAAAGAGTTAGTAAAAAATGACAATTGATAACAATTGTATATGTTGATTTTAATATTCTTAATAAAGACAAAAACATGAATTAACTTTTTATTTTATTAAAATACAATAATATAAATGATATGTTGTTATGTTAATTTTTAAATTTGGTTTATTGATGTTATATTATATTGTTGTTATTTTAATTTTAAATGGGGTTAGGATGAAGTGCGCAAAAGATTTGGACATTTAAACCTCCTCAACTATTATATTTATATATTGGATTGGTGATTGGTTTAAGACAAATAAGTTTGCATGGTAATGTCAATGAAAACATTTTAGTTAGACCGGCTTTAATGCGACACAAAATATAAAATGATTGTAACAAGTGGAACATCACATCCCCATAGGAATATCCTCTCCATTGTTATAGTAATGGAGGTACCCCTTACATCAAATATACCCATCACTGGTGAGCCGAGATTTGATTTATTAAGGGTCATTAGTACATGAGCCAATCAAATATAATCGAGCTTTTTTTTTACTATAAATATGGGAAGGTGAAAATTGCTCTTCTCATATGCACCTCATGAATTATATTTT
>JAJGRW010001368.1:864209-933480 GCA_025461045.1 Carex parvula
GCGTTGTCCTTTAGTGTAAAGATTCATTGACCGAACCTAATGTTCCTAAACCTCAACTCTCGTTTGTTAGCTTAATAAATCTGGTATCGGAAATACAATTTCACCTTCTTAGGGTTTTAATCTAAGTTAATTGTCTGGTTTACTAAAGGTAACCACTACCTCTCGATAAGTGAAAAAGTTCACCTCTCAGTTACTTTTTGTTCTCGCCTTGCGGCTCGTAAACCTACCTCAAATACTAAGTTTGTTTGAAAGAAACATCAAGGCCAAAGTACTAGAAAGATGCTATAGACATCTAACAGTAGACAAACAAGAATCATTCAATCAACTTCAACAAAGCAATTAGAATAATACTCAAACAATTAAACACTAACATTCAACACAAATTCAAACAATCATGCATACAAAACAAAGTATCAAACTACATCGTAACGCTAGAAACAAAGAAAACTACTCACACATAGTCAAAGAACAAATAACACAAATGATAGATGAAATAGTCATGACAAAACCTGAAATACAAAGAAGATCCGTGAAGAACTTTCGTCTTTCGCTTCTCAACTTTGTCTCCAAGCTAGCCGTCAAACCCAAACCCTAGAATCTGTCTCTCGCTCTCTCGAATATAGAATATTGAATAGAATACCCTTCTGTGGCAAGGGATCCCGTAATATAGCCAATCTGGCCGACCTTTCCTTCATTGAGCCTCTGTTTCCGTTTTTGTTTTGTTTTCGAAATAGACTCACGCGACCCGCGTGTAATCGACGCAGTCCGTGTGTCTGTGTTCCTCGCGTGTGTAAAATGGAGGTCACATCTGTGGTCGCATCAGGGTTTGATGCGGCCCGCTTCGGATGTGGCGCGGCCCGCGTGTAAGGTTCCAGAACTTCACAATTTCTCTGATTTCTCTCGTTTTCTTCAAAGTAAGAATGAAAACGCAGTAGTACCACATTCTATAGATATTCAATGTATTTTCAATGTAAAAGACACGATTTGGTGGTTTGAAACACAGATTTCGGTACATAAATTGGTCGGATTTATAGGTCTAATAATGAGACATCAGGGTAGTTGCTGATTGCTTTCTTCTTCAATTTGATGCTCTTATATAGGCTAGAGCAAGAGGTTTAGGGTTTAGGCATAGGGCCATGTTGGCTTCATCTTCACCTTCCCTTTTCTTCATTCTATTTTCAATGCTCCAGATTTTACTTCCGTGTATTAAATCATGTTTACAGAAGCTTTGGCCATTGGATTTAAGCCAAGTTGGCAGTCCAAACCCTTTTAATTCATCTTGACCCTTGATCAGATTTATCTAAGGGTTTCAATTCAGCCAATTTTGAGTCATGCTTTTTATGCATAGCTGAGCATTGATCCTTCTAATTTGGAAGCTTGTCTGGAGCACCTAACAGCTGTGCATGAGGTTAATATTGCACAGAGGTGTCAGCTGCAGCAAGGGTATAATGTACCCGTGGCCAGCTTGCGGCTTATTGTGGTCTATGATCATTTGATACCCTTCAACCAATGAGGAGGCGACATAAAGCAAGTTTAACATATGATTATCATGCCCTGTGTAGCATTCCTACCCAATTTCTATCCGTTTCCACTATTGGATTGCATACTGCCTTTATTTCGGCACTTGGCGGGTGCAACTTTCTAAATTGGTTATTCCTCTTAAATGCATCGCAATCAGAGGGTTCAATGGCCACATTTAATCTTGACAGTGCCATTCATAGCACTGAAGAGGTGCAATAGCTATTAGCTTACTCCAATTAGGGTAAACCCGTTTGCAATTGGGTCCCTTCCCTTTCTTTAATCCAAGTTTCTTTTCTTCTAATTGAGCTCTTGAGAAGCATCGTTGTTGGGCTAGAAGTGAGTCCCTTGTGCCAATTTCGTTCTTCACACCATACTCATTAAAGTCTCGGGTTTGATTGTCTTTCTCCTTTTCTCGGTTCTCGTTGTTTGATGAAGGAGAGGCTTAATTAATCATGCTACTATCGCCACTTCATGTAACAGAGCCGAGAAGTAGGGGAATCAAAGAGATTTGGTATTGTTTTCATGAAAGCTCTCTTTTTTTTTACTTCAATTTCTCCTTCGGGAAACAATGGTGAAGAGAGGAGAGGAATGACATGCGGGGCCCATTTGTCGATCTCACAAGGGGGTGGGTACTGTGCATGGGATTTAACCTTTCTCTTAGGTGCGCTGGGAGTAGTGTGAACCGCTCACAGAATGTGTATTGGCTTACGGTACTCCAATTGCACGGGGAACAAAGGGGTCAAAACATTCGGGCGCCGGGATTTAAATGGCTCCTCGAATTCGGGTAGGCTTGGCGCATCATGGGCCATTAGGCTGAGCCGTCGGTTCACAGGTTCAATTTCAATGAGTCGGGTTCATTTATACCTTTAGACCAGCGAATTTTGTTTCAATTGACTGACCAATGGGCCCCTTTTGTAAGATGTAGGTTTTGTACACCCAATTTGCACCCAGAGAAGCATGTTTAATGCTATAGGTCCCCAGGGTCACGTGGCACCAATCAGAGGCTTCTGATTTATAATTTTGATATCTTTCTAACCATTTTGAATTGGGAAATGTGCCATATATCAAAATTCATGATTATTTGGATAGCATTTAATCATGTATTTTGTTCAGCAAATTTCATTTCCTATTTTGTGGCATTGTATCGAATTAAAGTATGGTTAAACCTTTAATTGACCAATTTATTTAGTTAAGTGACATCTTTGTCCAAATAACTATGATTTTGACTTTTTAGGGTCAAACACTTATATATAGAGAGACATATGATTAGGGTTCAAATGTCTCATGTCTTTCGTGTCTCATTTTATTCACATGCATTTGTCTTTATTTTCAAGGTCCAAGCAGTCAATCTGAACATATCAATATGATCTCCATATTAAAATTTGTTTGGAGATCAAAATTTATATGTTTTGGAAATTTTTTTGCTACAAAATCTCTGGGGCTCGAGACCTTCAAGATGACGTCTCTTTCTTTATCCAATGAGAAATTAGTACAAGGTAGAACCGGTGAGCCCTTACAAAGCTTGGGAGAAATCACTCGGCCCAAGCACGTAAATAGCTCAAGAGCACTAAAGGCTCTAATACAAGAGAAATGAACACTAGGGGCTCGAAGTAGAAGAAGCGAGCAACAAAGGCTCTAGTGTTTGTAGTAAATAAAAGATCTCACAAATCACTCTAATTCTTGCAATATATTGAGTATGGTGGAGTAGATTTTCGGTTGTTGAATAAGTATTAAAGTTTCAAGATCAAGCAACTATGGTAGCTCTCTTTTTCAGTTGAGGAAGAAGTGTTTGACGGCTGGAGAACACTTAAGAAAACTTAATATTTGCTTCTATATGTAGGGAGAGAAGCAAATCTAGGTTTATAAACGTTACCATATCTGGCGTCTGCCTTCCACTGCCCATAGCGACCCATCACTTCATAATTTGAATTACGTTACAACATGAAAGTTGTAGATCTCGGTCTCCTGAATTTTTCAAGCTTTGATTCACTCAAATCGGAGATTGTATTACCAAACTGCGGTCAAAATACGAATGGTGGGTAAGCTGCTCCATTTAAAGCGTTGCAACATTTTAATCAACCATTGCAACAGAATAAATCATTTCCAGGCCCAATTATTCCGCTGTGACAGCCGTTGCACCGAAACCTTAAAACTTCTAAAGAGCAACCGTTGTAACAACCGTTACAACGCTTGTCAGCAATCTTTAAACTGACATATCTCGGCGCTCGGGTATCCGATTTCGGCATATGACCACTTTTCAGAAAGCTCGTGAAGAGTAGATATTGATTTGAGGTCTTAGCCTTCATCGGAACAATAGTGAGCAGGCCTTGCACGAGTGGGGCTAACCAAGGTCCAAGATTACACACCTTATTTTCCATACTGCCTCTAGCAGTGCTGACTTGCCTGGCCCGGACTTAAAACTAGTTAACCTTTTAGGACTTGAACCGACGGTGAGACGTTACGTGATTTACCACAATGGCTATCAAGCCAGTTCTAGTGTGCATCGCTTAGCGAAAGACCTAGTAGAGAACAACCCTGGTGGTCGTGTCCTTGCTATCTGCTCAGAGCTCAATCTCGGCTTCTTTCGTGGCCCATCTGGAACCTCCATGGGTAGCCTTGTTGCCCAGGCTTTGTTCGGTGATGGTGCGGGGGCTGTCATTGTTGGATCCAACAGTTGATTTTATTGAATTGAGACAGAGAAAGGGATGAATGAGAAAATTGGTATTATCATTCTTAAAACTTCTATTACATCTCTCTCATATGGGTATATATATTCTCTTGAGGCTATTTTACCGTTAGTGATAACGGTAACATCTATCCCTATTTTATTTACAATTTTATCCTTATTCTTATTTTACATTTTTAACCCTCTAATTTTTTAGTTATTCTCAACACTCTCCCTCAAGCTAGGATTGTAAATAGCGATCAATCCTAGCTTGCTTATATTTTCTTCAAATGGCTTCGGATCAAGTCCCTTTGTAAAAATATCCGCCAATTGATCTGTGCTTCTCACGAAAGGAGTTTCAATTTCTTTTCCTTGTATTTTTTCTCTAATAAAGTGGCAATCGACTTCGATGTGTTTTGTTCTTTCGTGAAACACCTGGTTGGATGCTATATGTCGTGCCGCTTGATTATCACAAAACATTTGCATTGGCGCATGAATTTTAATTCCTAAATCCAAAAGGAGTTGCTTGATCCATGTAAACTCACTTGCGGTGGACGCCATGGCACGATATTTCACTTCGGTGCTTGATCATGCTACGACGTTTTGTTTCTTACTTTTCCATGTGACTAGATTTCCGCCTATAAATGTACAAAACCGGTTGTCGATTTTTTATCGAAGCTCCCGGACCAATCTGCATCGGAATGGCCACACACATTGTTAGAATTGTTATTTTTCATACAAATTTCCTTTCCGGTTGTTCCTTTTAAATATCTTAGAATTTTATTTATTGCCTCTAAATTGTGGTGTTCTAGGAGCATGCATAAATTTGCTAATTTGACTTACCGAAAAAGAAATATCTGGATGCGTTACCGTTAGGTATATTAATTTTCCTATAAGTCTTTGAAATTGATTTATATCTTCTAAAAGTTCACCATCTTCGGTATTTAATTTATTCTTACCATCTATTGGTGTTGAGGCCGGTTTACAACCTAGTTTACCAGTTTCTTCTAACAATTCTAAGGTATATTTTCTTTGGGAAATAAATAGACCTTTCTTAAAATGTGCAATTTCTCTTCCTAGAAGTATTTTAAATAGCCAAGATCCTTAATGTCAAATTTTTCTTTCAATTGAAATTTTATTTTATTAATTTCTTCTTGGTTATTCCTGTGATTATAATGTCATCAACATATACTAATATAATGGTAGTATTAATTCCTTCAATTTTTACAAATAATGAATGATCGGCACTATTAATTTAAAATTACAAGAAATTAAATGAGAGCTTAGCTTGCCATACCATGCTCTTAGAGATTGCTTCAATCCATAAATAGCTTTCTTCAAGTTGCAAGCTAATCCATGATTTTTTTTCTTTTTCATTACCGGGTGGTAAAGTCATATATACCTCTTCTTCAAGTGTTCCTTGAAGAAATACATTTTGACGTTCATTTGGTATAATTTTCAATTTTGGTTTACCGCAATAGAAAATAAAATCTTCACGGTATTCATTTTGGCCACCGGTGCAAAAGTCTCATGGTAATCTATACCATATGTTTGGATATAACCTTTGACAACTAAGCGAGCCTTATACCGTTCTATGGTACCATCGCTATTGTATTTAATTTTGTACACCTGATCAGAGTCAAAATAATGATGATTTACGTAGGGTTTTGGCTTAGATTTTGCATATTTTCTCACACTTATGTTTAATTAATTAGAGAAAAAGGCTACTGTCACCCTTCTTTATATTTTATTGCAGAAAACAGGTTTTGGGACTATTCTACACCAAATGGAGCTAGAATCGGGTCAATCGAATCAGCGACGCTTATCGACGAAGTCTCTGCTACGGTCCGTGTTGCCTAATACGGACCAGGCCTAGCACAGACCAGAAGATAGCGCTGGAAGCATTAAACCCTAACCATCAAGGTCCTAATACGGACCGTATCAGGTGATACGGTCCGTAACCGAAGGCGCTTCTTGGGAAATAACTGCCGACAGCTATATCTAGATCAGTTTCTTAGTCCCTACTCAACCTCCAGACATCCCTCCACTCCTATATAAGGCCCCTGGGCAGAAGAATAACTTATCTTTGTAATTAGGGTTAGATTTGATTAAAGTGAGAAGAGAGGAGTGCTTGTAACTATGCCGTTTTGCGGCTAAGTTCCTTTTCTTAGGGCAAGGCAGTAAACTTTGTTACTCTTGATGTTTTGATATATATATTTCTGTTGATTATGGTTTCTTGTTGTTGAATCTAAATGCTTTTGTGATTTACTATCTCTTCATCTAACTTCAATGATCTAGTTTGAGTCCGTTAGGGTAGTGACTGTTCTTTAATGGTAAGAGAAACTATTTGTATGAATTAGTCTCGTTGAGATTTATTAGGTTTATGTGAAGAAAACCTTAGCGGGGAAACCATAAACCAGACCAACAAAACGCGAACCAAATTCCATCACTTGCGTAAGGAAAATCGTAGTGATCTGTGTAGTAATTTGGAGTACTTAAGAGATCAGTCATTTGCGTAAGAAAACTCACAGTGTCCTATGTAGAATCTCGGTGAAAGATCTGTCATTCTTGCGTAACATAAATCGCAATGACCTATGTGGTGTCTTTCATTAAACAACAATAGAAAATCAGACGCAACAGGAATATATTATCAAAGCGGATTGAGTAGCAATGGTGTGCCAAAACCCTAGGAATTCTCATCTCTATCTTTATTTTAATTACTTTTAATTGCTTCCTAATTTACATTGATCACAACAACATCTCTCAATTTTCAGATTTCGTCTAGCCTTTCGAAAGATTGTGATTCAATCGCTCAAAGCACTGAACCAATATTCCCTGTGGATCGACCTTGAATATACTACTCGATAGGATTGTCCGCTTGTAGTCCGAACCGATAGCATTTCTGAGTTTATAAATATTAAAAGAAACATTGCTCTCTTTTGAGTGATCAACACCATTTACATCCTACAGGTTTTTTATTTTTTGGTGATTGAACAATTACCCAAGTTTCATTTTTTTCAAGGGCTCTTAGTTCTTCTTTCATAGCTTTGTTTCATGAGGGATTTTTAATTGCTTCCTCATAGTTATACGGTTCTTGCTCTTTTGAAATTAAGGTTAAAAAAGCTCTATGGTTTGAAGAGACATTTTCATAAGAAATAAAATTTTGAATAGGATATTGTACCTCATATGTGATAAAATCTCTTACCCTTGTTGAAGGTTGTGTTGTTCTTATTAATCTTCGCAAAGGTGTTTCCTCTATAATTTCTTCTTCACCACCAATTTGAGGAATTTCCTCTATTTCCCTCTCATTTTGTGAGATTTCTTCAATCTCATTCTCATTTTGTACTGGTATACTATTTTCCTTCGGGAACTCAATTTGAGGTAGTATGAATATGTTTGGTGGTTCTTGGATGTTGATTTTATTATCAACATTTTTGTAATATGGCTCATTTTCTAGAAAAGTTACATCTCTAGAAATGTAAAAAAATTTATTGATTGGATCATAACATTTGTACCCCTTTTTTTGTGATGAATATCCCAAAAAAATGGCCTTAACCGAGGTATAATCAAATTTGTCTTGTTTATTTTTGTGTACATAACATGTACAACTAAAAACACGTAAATGACCAATATTGAGTTTTCGTTGGTAAATAATTTCCAATGGACTTTTATAATCTAAATTGGCACTTGGTAATCTATTTATTAAGTATGTGGCGGTGAGAAAGGCATCCGACCAAAAAATCTTTGGTACATTATTTTGAAATAAAATGACTCGGGTCATTTCAAGCAAGTGTCTATTTTCTGTTCAGAAATACCATTTTGTTCGGGCGTATAGACACATGTTGTTTGATGTAAAATTCCTTTTTGTTTAAATAAGTTTGAAAAGTTTTGATTTATATACTCCGTTCCATTATCAGATCAAAATATTTTAATTTTTGCTTCATATTGATTTTCTATAAAATTATAAAAATCTTGAAAGTGAGAAAATACTTCACTTTTATTTTTTAGTAAATATAACCAAGTTGCTTTAGAGAAATCATCTATAAAAATGACAAAATATTTGTATCCATTAAATGATTCAATTGGGGCGGGACTCCATACATCCGAATGAATTAATTCAAAAGGCTTCTCACTTTTGCTATTTGATAATTGAAATGGTTATCTAGTATATTTTCCTAATTTACACACTTCACAATTACTACAATCTAATTTTGGAATATTACGAATATATTTTAGAATTTTATCGGAAGGATGTCCTAGTCTTTTATGCCAAAGAGTGTCTAAATTTTCTTGTCTTCTAACATTTAGATTATTTTTTTCATAATTTAAAAGGTAGAGTCCATTTTCTAAAAAACCTTCACCAATTATTTTCCCAGTTTTCCGATCCTTAAATATTACATTATTTGAAGAAAAAATTGCATTATAATTTAATTCTTGTGTTATTTTTTAATTGAAATTAAATTGGTAGAGAAACTATTTATATACAAAATATCTTTATATTTTTTGAAAAAAGATTGCATACTCCCATACCATCAATTTTAGTTTTCATACCATTTGCAACAAGAACATATTGGTCATTTTTTAATAGGTTTAAATTGGTTAATAAATCTTTGTTGCAAAACATGTGGTCGGTACCACCACTATCTAAGATTATTTGATTTTTTGAAGAAAGATTTATTGAGTCTAAAGCGATACCACTTATTTTTGGAATTTTTTGTTGGAGTAGCAACATAGTTAGTTGTTGGAGCACTTGCCACAAAAGATCCGAGTCTTCCTTCAGCGAGTTGCAATGACCCGCTTCATAAAAAGTCTTGCTTTCTCCCCCTGAAATGGAGGCATCCATTTGTGGACGGAATGGAGAGGATTTTCTTTGAGTATTAAACCACTTTTCTTCTTTCTCTGTTGAGAACTTTCGTTCCCCTTTTTCAATTTCTCCATTCCCTATCTCTTGTCTCAAATTTCTTCCCCTTCCCGCCGTCTTTCTTTTCTTTGGCCGGAGATGGGGATACAAGAACCAACATCGGTCCCTATGATGTCCAACCTTCTTGCAGTTCGTGCATCTCTCCCCTACTCCTTTGTCGCTAGGGTTTTTAGTTCCTATGGCAAGTGCATGGATACCGTGTTCCTCGCCGGCGGCTTGTAGACCCCCCATGACACTTTTCCTTGAATCGGGTTGTGGTTTGTCTGAAATTTTTTTTTCTGGTAATTTGTGATTTTTGGTATTTTTTTTTTTTTGTACGAGGAATGACGAGTATCAGTGGGGATTTACTGATATTTTTCTGGTGAAAGATTGATTTTCTGGCACGGGCTGATTGCCTTTAGCGGTGATTTTTCTGGTTTTTGGTATATTGTAGCAGTTCTGATTTGAACCCCTTTTCTGGTATTTTCTGGTACTGTACCAGTTCAGATCTTGAGCCCCTCTTTTTTAAGGTGCTGCAGTTCTTAGTTATCTGCAGTCTTTGTTGTTGTTTGCGGAATTTGTAATAGGATTACGTATATCGCTCTGATACCAAGTTGATTTTATTGAATTGAGACAGAGAAAGGGATGAATGAGAAAATTGGTATTATCATTCTTAAAACTTCTATTACTTCTCTCACATATGGGTATATATATTCTCTTGAGGCTATTTTACCGTTAGTGATAACGGTCACATCTATTCCTATTTTATTTACAATTTTATCCTTATTCTTATTTTACATTTTTAACCCTCTAATTTTTTAGTTATTCTCAATACCAACCCAGACATGTCTGTTGAGCAACCTCTCTATGAGATTCTCTCAACCGGCCAATCCATCGTCCCTGATTCAGAGGGTGCTCTTGGTGGTAGCCTAACTGAGGCTGGCTTTGTCATGATTTGGGCACCTACTGTGCCAATGCATGTCACCAATAACATTAGAAAATGTATCTCCAAGGCGTTTGAACCTCTGAGGATCTCAGACTTGAATTCTCTGTTTTGGATTGTGCACCCCGGTGGACGCAAGATTCTTGACGGAATAGAGACTGAGCTCAAGCTAGAGAAGGAGAAACTGTTTCCAGCCAGACATGTGTTAGCCGAGTTCGGTAACATGGGGAGTGGTAGTTTGATTTTTGTCATGGATGAGATGAGGAAGAGGTCAAGGAAAGATGGAAAGACCACCACCGGCGATGGAGCAGAATTTGGGGTGCTCGTAGGGTTTGGTCCAGGTCTTACAATCGAAACAGCTGTTCTCCGTGCTCTTGCAGTGCCGATTTGATAGCTATATCATGCTCTGCTTGTGCCTGGCTGCATTATTAAGTGCCAATAAATTGCATGCAAGTTATGTAATGTTATGAATATGATGATTTTTTTTATGGAATATTATTTTACGTTGTGCGATGGTATTTTCTGCTATATTTAACGCGGTTCATTATGTTATTTTGCTACTATATTTAACCCGATGCATTGTGACTTTCTGCTATAACATCATATTGTACGGTATGTTAACGGATGTTATATTCTAATAAGCTTGAATTATGATGTAGAAAAATAAGTAGAATTAGGGACAAATAAGCCTCAGAGCTCTTAATGGGTTTAATTACCCTTAACGGGTTTTGTTCATCATAGGCTAAATAAGAAATAAAGGGAGCAACTAAATTTGGTTATAAAGTTACTCAACCTTTATTCCTTAATATAGAAAGTTACCGTTTTATTTTCCAACAGATAGTTTTCTCTTATTTTCGCTATATATAGCTCACTGTACAACTTCTCAATATATGCAATATACATCAATTTCTCATCATCTCTTATTCTCTGTTTCATATCACAAAACTATTATGGTATAGAGCAGGAATGAATTCCTGACTCAAAACAAGAAAATCAGCAGCAGTACCAGCAACTGCAAGAATCAGTAATTCAAGCACACTAGAAGTGCCAACAAACAAAAAACAGCAGTACCAGCAACTACAAAGAAAGCCCCCAATCCTTACCAGTAAAACTGCCTCTTACCAGAAAAAGCCAGAAAAACTGAGATGGCACAAAATTACGAAAAACTCACAGGGGTAATGCTCAATGGTAAGAGAAAAAAACAATCATATCGATAAAGATTATAAAATCCCAAAATTATCCGAACCAGTAGCAATTGAGGCCGAGAAAAAGGAACTAGCCAAATGGCGAACAAGCGATCACACTGTCATCACTTGGCTCCTCGCAACCATGGAGCCAAAGGTATCTGACTTACTCTCTTATAAAGACAGTGCCTTAGAGATTTGGGAAAGAGCCGAGCAACTTTATGGCCATAGAAAAAATTACTCTCATATTTACCAAATTCAAAGAGATTACCAACAAGCAAAACAACAACAAGGCCAATCATCAATGGAATTGTACGGTTACCTTCAAAAGAAAAGAGATGAACTTAGGGTTTATCGGCCTCCCACCACTGATCTTACTGAAATCCAAAAACGAGAAGAACAAGATGCCATCTTTCAATTTCTAGCAAGCCTCAATTCCAGCTACGAGGCTGTGCGGTCACAAATCCTGTTACTGGCCGAGCTACCTTCCTCAGATGAGGTGGCGGCTATGATAGACAGAGAAGAAACAAGAAGGGCCGTGATGGCATCGCAACCCACTGAAAATATCGAGACCAAAGCTTTCACAGCAATGGCGAGGCCTAACCCTAACTTTCGATCGGAGGCGAGAGGAGATCAAACCGGACTCAAGTGCGAACACTGCCGGAGAGAGGGGCATCGCAAGGACCAGTGTTGGTTCCTACACCCCCACCTCCGACCCAAGTGGCACAAGAAAGGCGGAGCCAGAGATCGAAAGGGGGAGAAAAATGGCTGGGAACGAGACAGAGGCGGAAAAGAAGAGGCGAAAAGAAAGGGATCGGGTTTTCTCGCTGATGGGAGAAATGGATCTGAACCGTCCAATGTTTTAACAGCTGGGGACGCCTCCTCTTCTTCCTCTCAGGATTCTATGCGGCAGCTCCTTCAGCAGCTCTCTGTGATGCTCAACCAAAAACAGGAAAAACAGAAGAGCACTGGTATGATTTATGTTGCAAATTTATCATATTTTACAAAAACCTCTAGATGGATATTAGACTCAGGTGCAACAGATCATATGACTGGAAATAGAAATTTATTAACCAATTTCAAAAGATATGAAACCAAAAAATTCGTTACGGTTGCAAATGGTGAGAAAATGGAAATCCTTGGAGAGGGCTCAATAACGATATTCTCAAAAATAATTCAAAATGTCTTGTATTTAAAAATTGCTCATCGAATCTATTATCCATTAGTAAAATCACAAATGAGTTAAATTGTAAACTCATTTTTTTGACAAATAATGTGATTTTTCAGGATCGGATAACCAAGATTATGATTGGTGAAGGATTTCTAAAAAATGGGCTTTATTTTTTGAATGAAGAAAAATTCAATTTCAACACTACCAAAAATGAAGAATTGAGTACACTTTGGCATAGAAGAATTGAACATCTTTCCGACAAGATTTTAAAGAGTCTTTTTAATTTTTCAAAATTAGATAATAGTAGTTGTGAAATTTGTAAGTTAGGACAACATATTAGATTACCATTTAAATTATCAAGTTCTAAGAGTGAGAAACCTTTTGATTTGGTTCACTCGGATGTATGGGGACCTACCCCAACTAATCCTTTTAATGGATATAAATATTTTGTTATATTTATCGATGATTTTTCTAAAACAACTTGGTTATATTTATTCAAAGATAAAAGTGAAGTATTTTCACAATTTTTAGATTTTTATAACTTTATAGAAAACCAATACAAAGCTAAAATCAAAATATTTAGATCCGATAATGGAACGGAATTTGTAAATCAAAATTTCTCAAACTTCTTTAAAAAAAAATGAATTTTGCACCAAACAACATGTGTATATACACCTCAACAAAACGGTGTATCCGAAAGAAAAAATAGACATTTACTTGAAATGACTCGAGTACTTTTATTTCAAAATAATGTTCTAAAATCTTATTAGTCGGATGCCGTTCTTACCGCTACATATTTAATTAATAGATTGCCAAGTGTTAATCTAGATTACAAAAGCCCATTAGAAATCCTTTACCAACGAAAACTCAACATTGAGCATTTGAAAATTTTTTGTTGTACTTGTTATGTACACAAAAATAATAAACAAGACAAATTGGATTATACCTCAATTAAGGCTATTTTTTTAAGATATTCATCACAAAAAAAAGGATATAAATGTTATGACCCTAAAAATAAAAAATTTTACACTTCTAGGGATGTAACCTTTTTAGAAAAAGAGTCATATTACAAAGAAACTAATTGTGAGAATTTTCTGAGAGAACCCTCCAAGGAAATTATATTACCAATTGCAATAGAAAATGCTAGACCAACATCCCGTGAGAATGAAAATGAAATTGAAAATGAAATTGAGAATGAGGAAGAAATAGAACACAATTCCGCAAACGAAGAAAATCATGACATTGAAACACCATTGAGAAGGTCGATTCGAACAACACAACCTTCAACAAGGCTTAGGAATTTTATAACCTACAAGGTACAATATCCTATACAAGATTTTATTACATATGACAATGTTTCTTCCAACCATAGAGCATTCTTGACCTCAATTGAAAAAGAACAAGAACCAAACAATTATGAAGAGGCCATGAAAATTCCCAAATGGAACAAAGCCATGAAAGAAGAATTGAGTGCTCTTGAAAAAAATGACACTTGGGTAATAGTTCAATTACCAAAAAATAAAAAATTAGTAGGTTGTAAATGGGTATATAAAATTAAGTACAATAGTGATAGCACGGTAGAACGGTATAAGGCTCGTTTAGTTGCCAAAGGATACACCCAAACCTACGGTATAGACTATTATGAAACATTTTTTGCAAAAATGAATACCGTAAGAATATTATTTTCTATTGCGGTTGTCACACCCCCGGACAACCCGCCGCGCATTTACGCGCGAGGCGATTAGCACATCACATACATTATCAATAATAAATCCAAACAAGCCACTTTATTGTAAACGAACAAGTTCAACAAACAAACAGAAAGGGAAAAACACGTCAGACATGGCAATTCAAACAGTCACTGCCAAGTCTGTACAGTATTTTGTTTCTTACAACAGAAAATTAAATAAATAGTGGCTAAGTAAATATCTTCCGCTAGTTTTCTCACTCGCGTCCTTCCTCTAGGTCCTCAGCTTCAGTTCCTGGAACCCACATACAAGTGGAAACAAAACGGGTGAGAGAATCGAACTATCTCTCAGTGCGGGATTCAGTTCCAGCCCGGTGCTTTTACAAATGAATGCATTAAATACCCTAATAATATAATAGTAAAGGTTTTGAAATAACCCCCAATTTTCCTATCAATTCGGTCATGCAATCTTTTCAAAACATTCTCAGTTCTGTTCCTGTTTCTCTTTAAAATTCTCACACTCCGGGTTCGCCACACACGGACAATCCGGCCTTTCTCCCTTGGGAATCCATGCCCGTACATGAAAACTTAGAGAGTCGTCACACGAGGACGAGCTGTTCTGTTCTGTTCTTACTCCGGATCACCACACACGGATAATCCGGCCTTTCTCTCTGAGAACCCATGCCCATGCAGGATAACCCAAAGAGTCGCCACACGAGGACGAGTCTGGAAGGGTCGTTGCGGGGACCCAACCGGCGAATCGCCACACAAGGACGATCCGATTTTCGAAAACACATGCAGAACCGCCACACAGGGACGGTCCCAATTTAAAACAGTTCATTTAAAGCTTTCCTTGTTCACATTCACAATATCCTGTCAGTTCAAATCAATGCATCCAAAAAAGTTCCTAACATGCAATTCTACTCAAAACAAAAGAGAATTCGACATTCTCAACATGCAGTTCATCTACCAGATTGGGAAAAAGGATTACCTACCTTAATCCACGCATTTCTTATTATTTGTAAAAAGACCAGGAACCCGCACCTGTATTCTCAGTAACTGCTGTTGTGCGTGAGTTGGAACCCTGCGTATTCTCAGCGTCTTCTAGCGTCGCGTGATTTACTCCTAGGTTTTAAATACACTTAATTAGGTTCTTATTTCTACTTAATCTACAGCATTTCTATTTAAACTTAATAACCCTAATTTCGCATGCCATTTGTAAAGAAATTCTTAATCCTATAGCCCTATTCACAATTTACATTTATTTCATAACAATTGTCATTCAAGATCAAGTACCGGTATTTAATTCACCTTGACCTACAAGTCTCGATTCATTTCCCCGCAATTCAATTTAAATTAACTAAACACCCACCCTCGATTCTTCCCACCAATTCAATTTGGTAAATAAAATTGGAGAAATAACCTTGATTCTCGTATAATTATACAAATTTTAGAAAAGAAAAGGGTTCAATCTGCAAATTGGGTTATAGTCTAGGGTTTTCGGTTTTTGAACAAGAAGTTTCGGGTCTAGGGTTAGTGGTTTCGGTTCTAGGGTTGGTGGGTTTGGATTTCAGTCTAGGGTTTGGGTAAATGGGTCTAGGCTAAGGGTTTTCGGGTCTAGGCTGCAGGGTTTTCGGGTTTAGTTATAGGGTTTCGGGTTTGGGTCCTTGGGGGCCGGCTGTTCAAGGGAGAGGGCATGGTTAGAGAGAGAGGGGGGGTTCGGTCTAAAGAGAGAGAGTAGAGAGGGGAACGGTTAGAGGAGGGCAGCGGCAAGGAGGGCAGAGCCAGGGGTGTCGGCCTGACCTTGGGGCTGGCGGCAGCCAAAGAGAAAAAAGAGAAGAAAGTTCGGCCAAAAAGAAGAAGAGAGAAAAAAAAGAGAAAAACTTACAGAATTTTTAGAAATGGAGAGGAATGAGAAGAGAGAAGAGATTGGTTGCTTATATTATGAGATATGGGCTGAAAATAGGATTGTATTTTTCTAACTTGGGCTTTCAAATTGGGCTATGTGCAGAATTTAGACTTTAAATATAACTACATGCAGAATTTAGATATCTATTATTACAATTTTATACAATTCTGTTATTTATTTCGTACTTCTTTTTATATGTTGTCTTCTGATATATATTTATACGTATACATTTTTATTGTTCTAATTTAGATTTTTAAAATTAAATCTTTACCCTGATTCAGAGGCGTCACATCCTCCCCCCCTTGGAAATACTGTTCAGTCCCCTGAACAGACTCAGCGTCCATCTCTTCAAACAATTCCGGGTATGTTGTGCGCATTGTTTCCTCCATTTCCCAAGTCGCTTCTCGGCTGGTGTGTCGTCCCCATTGTACTAAGACCTGTTTAATGGTCTTTCGCCGGAGACTTATTTCTTTGGTGTCTAGTATTTTCATTGGTCGTTCTTCATACACCAAGGTTTCATCTAAACCCAGATTTGAAAAGTCGAGGATGTGGGAGGGGTCTCGGATATATTTCCGTAGTTGAGACACGTGGAAGACTGGGTGTACTTTATCTAGAGTTGGAGGTAGCGCCAGTTCGTATGCCAGTGGTCCGATTCTTCTAAGAATTTCAAATGGCCCCACATATCTAGGGCTCAGTTTCCTGCTACGCCAAATCGTCTCACTCCCCTCCTTGGAGAGACCTTCAACCAAACATGCTCTCCAGTTTCGAACTCTAGTGGTCGTCTCCTCAAGTCTGCATACTTTTTCTGTCTGTCACGAGCAGTGTCTAGTCGGTTTAGAATCAGTTGGGTTCTATCCGCGCAATCTTTTACCATTTCTGGCCCTGTTGGCAGTTGTTCCCCGTTGTTTCCCCACCACAAGGGGGTCTTCCAACGGTGCCCGCACCAAGCTTCCGATGGTGCCATGTCGATACTGGCATGGTAACTATTGTTGTATGCGAACTCAGCCATTGTCAGATGATCAGCCCATGACCCTTGAAAGTTAATGGCACAAGCTCTTAGCATGTCCTCTAAAGTTTGGATTGTTCGCTCCGACTGGCCGTCCGTTTGAGGGTGATGAGCGGTACTGAAATTGAGTCGGGTTCCCATTGCCTCCTGAAAACTTTTCCAGAAGTGCGAGGTGAATCGCGTATCCCGGTCCGATATGATAGTTTCAGGAACTCCATGATATTTGAACTGATATTGGAGAAACAATTCTGCTAATTCCGCACCTGATGTAGGGGTTCGCAGTGGTATAAAGTGGGCTACTTTGGTTAGTGTGTCTACAATGACCCAGATTGAGTCATACCTCTTTTGGGTACGCGGTAACCCAGTGATGAAATCCATAGTAATGATCTGGAACTTCATTTGTGCTCTAGAGTTTGGATACAACAATCCTGCTATCTTTCTTCCGTTCGGCTTTCACTTGTTGGCAGGTGATGCACCTAGCTACAAATTCTGACACGTCTCTCTTCATGTTGGGCCACCAAAATTGGGTACGAAGATCCTTATACATCTTCACCTCTCCTGGGTGAATAGTATATCCCGACTCATGAGCTTCTTGCAGAATTTCCTTCCTCAGTCCTCCCTGTTCTGGCACACACACCCGCTGGTTGAAATAGAGTAGTCCGTCCTCGTTTTCCTTGAAGTTCGACGTTGGATTGGTACGGGCCAATTCCCTGTATCTTTGGTGCTGCTCATCACCTTGGTCTGCGTCCCGTATTCGAGATTTTAATTCCGGCTGTACCGATATAGCTGCGAGGGTGAGTACCGCATTCGTCGCGGCTCCTTTTGTGTCGGTCTGCTCCTGGATCCAGCTGGTGGATACACATACTCCCAAATTCATGTGTCGCATCTCCTTGATCAATTCTGTTTCTTGGGTTATGACTTCTGCCAAATTTGTCGCCCCCTTCCTACTGAGTGCGTCTGCCACCACATTTGCCTTCCCGGCCAAGTATTGTATGTCTAAGTCATAGTCCTTCATCAGTTCCAGCCACCTCCTTTGTCTCATATTCAATTCTTTCTGGGTAAACACATACTTCAAGCTTTGGTGGTCCGTGAATACTCGGCATTTTGCCCCATAAAGGTAGTGTCTCCATGCCTTGAGTGCGAAGATAACTGCTGCCAATTCTAGGTCGTGTGTGGGGTAGTTCTGTTCATGGTTCTTCAATTGCCGTGACCCGTAAGCAATTACTCGTCCGTCCTGCATGAGTACACATCCTAGGCCGTTCCTTGACGCGTCGGTATACACCGTGAACTCTTGGTCTGGTTTAGGTAGCGTTAATACTGGGGCACTAGTTAGTAATCTCTTCAATGTTTGGAAACTCTCTTCTTGACTCTCCGTCCATTTGAAAGTAGTCCCTTTGTGTAGGAGTTGGGTTATGGGTCGGGCGGTCTTTGAGTACCCCGGAACGAAGCGCCTGTAGTATCCCGCTAACCCTAGGAAGCTGCGTATATCAGTTACTCTTTTGGGTTGATTCCATTCCACCACTGCTTTGATCTTATCTGGGTCTACCCGGATACCTTCCCCCGTCACTACATGCCCCAAAAATTTAACCTCTTTCATCCAAAATTCACACTTAGAGAATTTGGCGTACAATTGGTGTTCCCGTAATCTTTGTAACACTGTACGTAGGTCTTCGGCATGATCTTCTTCCCTTTTTGAGTAGATCAGAATGTCATCTATAAAAACAATGACGCAGCCATCAAGTAGGTCGTGGAATACTCGGTTCATCAGATCCATGAATGCTGCAGGGGCATTAGTTAATCCAAATGGCATAACAGTGAATTCATAGTGCCCGTAACGGGTACGGAATGCTGATTTCTCCACATCTTGAGGTTGAATCCTTAACTGATGGTACCCCGATCTCAGATCGATCTTGGAATAAACGGCCGCACCTTGGAGTTGATCGAATAGGTCTTCAATCCGTGGGAGAGGGTATTTATTTTTGATCGTGACCTTGTTTAACTCTCGGTAGTCGATGCACAGTCTCATACTACCGTCTTTCTTCCTGACGAATAGTACCGGTGCGCCCCACGGCGAGGTACTTGGTCGTATGAATCCCAGTTCTAAGAGCTCCTCTAACTGAACCTTCAGTTCCTTAAGTTCCGCCGGTGCCATCCGGTACGGGGCCTTAGAGATTGGACGGGTACCAGGGAGTAAGTCTATGTGAAATTCAATTTCCCGATCAGGGGGTATTCCTGGTAACTCTTCCGGGAATACATCTGGATACTCTGAGACGATAGGTACTGACGTTATCTCGGGTTTCTTCGTCTCGAGTTGCATTATGGTGACTATAAAGGCGGGACTACCGCTGTTGATGAGTCTCCTTGCTTGATTGGCAGATATTGTAGGGGTTCCGCCTCCTCGTTTCTTGAGTCGAACAGAGAGGTCATGGAGACCTGGCCTGTTAATGACCATCCTCCCTTTCAGGCAGTCTACCGTCACACCGTTTCGAGTAAGCCACTCCAGACCCAACATCAAATCATAAAGACCCGTCTTAGAGACTATGGGGTTTATCGGGAATTCCCTCCCCGCTATTTGGAGTTTTAACCCTACGCTCCGCAGTTCTGGGGTGGTGTATTGTAATGCAGGGGTACTTATATTCAGTAATTTACCAGAGTCTCGAGTTGGTACCCCGTGTTTTTCTACCCACTCCTTTGCTATAACCGAATGACTACAACCCGTATCTATAAGTACAAAAACAGGAATTCCAGATAGTTCAAACATACCAGTCAGAAGATCAGTGGACACGTCTTCTCCTTCGTACCCCTCAATAGTAGGTGTTCCTCCCACTTCACAGTTGTACTGCTCATGCGCATGCATCCCCACCTTTTGGTTTCCTTGGTTCCCGCTGCGGTTGTTATTAGGAGGATTGTAGCCACCGGTCCCTCTGCCAAGTGGTGCTCTTGTGGGTGGACCCGTATTTCCCACTTGCTGCCCGGAATAAACTCGCGGAGCTGGGCAGTCCTTGATGAAATGTCCCGGTTTGTTACACCGGTGACACACCCCCAAGCGGAAACTGCATTGATCAGGTGCATGGTTGCGGCCACAGTAGTTGCACAGGGGTGTTGAATTAGATTGGTAATTAGGCCGGTTGTCCCCGTAATTATTTCTGTTCGGGGCCGGTCTCACAGGTTCATCTATCTTTGGTCGCACATTTCTCGATCCCCCGGCTTGGCTGATGCGCCCGTCATAAGACTCCGCGGTACTTGCCCTTAACATTAAATCTGACAGTTGGTTGGTCCCCGGGATGTCAATGATCTGCGCAAAACGGGGGTTCAGTCCCCCGAGGTATTGTTGTCTGAGGCGGAATTCATCTCTCACGATATCGGGTGCATACCTCATTAGGTTCTCAAACTTGGAGTTATACTCCACCACTGAACTGCTCCCCTGTTTCAAGCTTGTAAACCGTTGCCGGAGTGCCTCCCTTGACATGGTGTCCATATAGCGGCGTTCGAATTGACTTTCGAACTCCGTCCACCCTTTTGCATCAGCGGTTTCACCCCACCCGCGTTTCACCTCTTGCCACCAGAATCGAGCATGACCCTCCAGTAATTGAGTAGCTAGCTCTACTCGGTGTTCCTCAGGGGCTCTTAAGATTTGGAGTTTATCCTTGATGTTTGCGACCCAGTTCTCTGCTGCGGCAAAGTCACCTGTCCCATCGAAGGTCGGGGGGCGCAATGAGGTGAACGATCGGTAGTATTCGAAGAACGTGTCGGCCTCTCTAGGCTGTCGCTGTTCGTATTCCATGGCTACCCTGGTCACACGCTCTAGTCCCTGCAGTAGGGCATTCAGCTGAGGGTTCTCGAGTGGAATCCTAGTGTCGCCATCTGTGTCGCTCGTGTTTGAGTTAGTCCTGGTTCCTTTCGCCATCTCTGACTTTTCTGCGCAAAGGGTGCTTGATGTGAGTTTTTCATTCTTCCAAGTTTTAAATAGATATACTTGCATGGTTATTAATTTCAGAATTCATCATATGGCTTATGGTTATTCAACTCAAGATAATTAGACGAATTTTAAAGAAGGAATTTAAAAACAAATTTTGAACCAAACTGTAAATTTTCTTTAGATTATAACTGCTCATTTAAGACATTCAACAAAATTTAAGATACATGTGAGTTTTATGACTATCTCATTTCATTTTCCCTAAAGTGCCCTAATCGGCCCCAGAATATCCCTTAAGTATATCCTTCTTAACGTGATAAGTCCAGTTGTTCCGAACTTCTGACATTGTGAATGGTTCTGCTTCCATTTCCGCTCTTATAGCTGGATCTTCTTCTTCTACCTTCTGGGGTTTCTCCCCGATGAGCTTGTTCTTATTTCCCGACATTTTCTGCATTGCTGCTCTGACTGGTTTCTCGTGGGGTGGCCAGAACACGAGGCTGCGGTGTGCGCAGTCTATCAGCACGTGGTGCTCCTTGAGCCAGTCCATTCCCAAGACCATCTCGTATGCCCCGGTGTCTGCCACGATTGGGTCTACTCGCCATTTTCCATTCTGCGTGTTCACGTACAGATCCGGACAGTATTGTTCTTCTACCCTATGTTCGAGCCCTGCGAAGTAACGGCGCCTTCCGGTATTCTTCACCCTGAATCCGCTAGCCTCCACCACGTGTGGCGAGATGACGGAGTACGGACAATTGACGGAGATTGCAGCATTGACAGTGATTCCGGACAAGTCGACCCATCCGACCATTTCCTTGACTTTTGCGGTGGTTACGAATGTCCTTAGCCAAGTGGGCTGTCCGTTAAATTGATTTGCCATCTAAGGAAATGATCTATTTGATTTATTTTCTACAAAATTAAATTAGTTCAATCTTTCAAAAAAAAAAGAAAATATCCTTGTTATATTTCAAAATAATTCGTACCGTTACTAAAAGGCATAATCCGTAACTAAATATCGTATACATTGGTTATTACTGGTACGCCTAGTTCCTATTTGCTAGCGCTCTCTTAGCGAAAGTTTATTGATATTGTATGTGCTGGCTCTGATACCAACTAAGTTGTCACACCCCCGGACAACCCGCCGCGCATTTACGCGCGAGGCGATTAGCACATCACATACATTATCAATAATAAATCCAAACAAGCCACTTTATTGTAAACGAACAAGTTCAACAAACAAACAGAAAGGGAAAAACACGTCAGACATGGCAATTCAAACAGTCACTGCCAAGTCTGTACAGTATTTTGTTTCTTACAACAGAAAATTAAATAAATAGTGGCTAAGTAAATATCTTCCGCTAGTTTTCTCACTCGCGTCCTTCCTCTAGGTCCTCAGCTTCAGTTCCTGGAACCCACATACAAGTGGAAACAAAACGGGTGAGAGAATCGATCTATCTCTCAGTGCGGGATTCAGTTCCAGCCCGGTGCTTTTACAAATGAATGCATTAAATACCCTAATAATATAATAGTAAAGGTTTTGAAATAACCCCCAATTTTCCTATCAATTCGGTCATGCAATCTTTTCAAAACATTCTCAGTTCTGTCCCTGTTTCTCTTTAAAATTCTCACACTCCGGGTTCGCCACACACGGACAATCCGGCCTTTCTCCCTTGGGAATCCATGCCCGTACATGAAAACTTAGAGAGTCGTCACACGAGGACGAGCTGTTCTGTTCTGTTCTTACTCCGGATCACCACACACGGATAATCCGGCCTTTCTCTCTGAGAACCCCTGCCCATGCAGGATAACCCAAAGAGTCGCCACACGAGGACGAGTCTGGAAGGGTCGTTGCGGGGACCCAACCGGCGAATCGCCACACAAGGACGATCCGATTTTCGAAAACACATGCAGAACCGCCACACAGGGACGGTCCCAATTTAAAACAGTTCATTTAAAGCTTTCCTTGTTCACATTCACAATATCCTGTCAGTTCAAATCAATGCATCCAAAAAAGTTCCTAACATGCAATTCTACTCAAAACAAAAGAGAATTCGACATTCTCAACATGCAGTTCATCTACCAGATTGGGAAAAAGGATTACCTACCTTAATCCACGCATTTCTTATTATTTGTAAAAAGACCAGGAACCCGCACCTGTATTCTCAGTAACTGCTGTTGTGCGTGAGTTGGAACCCTGCGTATTCTCAGCGTCTTCTAGCGTCGCGTGATTTACTCCTAGGTTTTAAATACACTTAATTAGGTTCTTATTTCTACTTAATCTACAGCATTTCTATTTAAACTTAATAACCCTAATTTCGCATGCCATTTGTAAAGAAATTCTTAATCCTATAGCCCTATTCACAATTTACATTTATTTCATAACAATTGTCATTCAAGATCAAGTACCGGTATTTAATTCACCTTGACCTACAAGTCTCGATTCATTTCCCCGCAATTCAATTTAAATTAACTAAACACCCACCCTCGATTCTTCCCACCAATTCAATTTGGTAAATAAAATTGGAGAAATAACCTTGATTCTCGTATAATTATACAAATTTTAGAAAAGAAAAGGGTTCAATCTGCAAATTGGGTTATAGTCTAGGGTTTTCGGTTTTTGAGCAAGAAGTTTCGGGTCTAGGGTTAGTGGTTTCGGTTCTAGGGTTGGTGGGTTTGGATTTCAGTCTAGGGTTTGGGTAAATGGGTCTAGGCTAAGGGTTTTCGGGTCTAGGCTGCAGGGTTTTCGGGTTTAGTTATAGGGTTTCGGGTTTGGGTCCTTGGGGGCCGGCGGTTCAAGGGAGAGGGCATGGTTAGAGAGAGAGGGGGGTTTCGGTCTAAAGAGAGAGAGTAGAGAGGGGAACGGTTAGAGGAGGGCAGCGGCAAGGAGGCAGAGCCAGGGGTGTCGGCCTGACCTTGGGGCTGGCGGCAGCCAAAGAGAAAAAGGAGAAGAAAGTTCGGCCAAAAAGAAGAAGAGAGAAAAAAAGAGAAAAACTTACAGAATTTTTAGAAATGGAGAGGAATGAGAAGAGAGAAGAGATTGGTTGCTTATATTATGAGATATGGGCTGAAAATAGGATTGTATTTTTCTAACTTGGGCTTTCAAATTGGGCTATGTGCAGAATTTAGACTTTAAATATAACTACATGCAGAATTTAGATATCTATTATTACAATTTTATACAATTCTGTTATTTATTTCGTACTTCTTTTTATATGTTGTCTTCTGATATATATTTATACGTATACATTTTTATTGTTCTAATTTAGATTTTTAAAATTAAATCTTTACCCTGATTCAGAGGCGTCACAGCGGTAAACCGAAATTGGAAATTATACCAAATTGACGTAAAAAAAATGCATTTCTTCAAGGAACACTTGAAGAAGAGGTATATATGTCATTACCACCCGGTTATAAAAAAGACCAAAAACATACACTAGCTTGCAAATTGAAGAAATCAATTTATGGGTTGAAGCAATCTCCGAGGGCATGGTATGAAAAATTAAGCTCTCATTTAATATCTTGCAATTTTAAAATTAGTAGTGTCGACCACTCATTGTTTGTCAAAATTGAGGGAGAAAACACCACAATCATTCTAGTGTATGTAGATGATATTATTATTACCGGGAACAACCAAGAACACATTAAGACAATAAAAGCCAAATTAAAAGAAAATTTTGACATTAAGGATTTGGGCTACTTAAAATATTTCTTAGGCATTGAAATTGCATATTCAAATCAAGGCTTATTTATTTCTCAAAGAAAATACACCTTAGACTTGTTGGAAGAAACCGGTAAACTAGATTGTAAACCGGTCTCAACACCAATAGATGGCAAAAATAAATTAAATAGTGAAGATGGTGAACCATTAGAAGATATAAATCAATTCCAAAGACTTGTAGGAAAATTAATATATCTAACGGTAACACGACCGGATATTTCTTTTTCGGTAAGCCAAATTAGTAAATTTATGCATGCCCCTAGAACACCACATTTAGAGGCAATAAATAAAATTCTAAGGTATTTAAAAGGAACTCCCGGAAAAGGAATTTGTATGAAAAACAACAACTCTAACAATGTGTGTGGCTATTCCGATGCAGATTGGGCCGGAAGCTTCGATAGAAAATCAACAACCGGTTTTTGCACATTGGTAGGCGGAAATTTAGTCACATGAAAAAGCAAGAAATAAAATGTCGTGGCACGATCAAGCGCCGAGGGGGAATATCGAGCCATGGCATCCACCGCGAGTGAATTAACTTGGATAAAACAACTTCTTTCGGATTTTGGAATCCAAATTCAATTGCCAATGCAAATGTTTTGCAACAACCAATCGGCGCGCCATATAGCATCCAACCCGGTATTTCATGAGAGAACTAAACACATTGAGGTCGATTGCCATTTTATTAGAGAAAAAATTCAAGTGAAAGAAATTGAGACTCCGTTTGTAAGAAGTGCAGATCAATTAACGGATGTCTTTACGAAGGGTTTAGATCCAAAACCGCTTGAAGCAAATATAAGCAAGTTAGGGTTACGAGATATCTACACACCTAACTTGAGGGGGAGTGTAGAAAAATAAGTAGAATTAGGGACAAATAAGCCTCAGAGCTCTTAATGGGTTTAATTACCCTTAACGGGTTTTGTTCATCATAGGCTAAATAAGAAATAAAAGGAGCAACTAAATTTGGTTATAAAGTTACTCAACCTTTATTCCTTAATATAGAAAGTTACCGTTTTATTTTCCAACAGATAGTTTTCTCTTATTTTCGCTATATATAGCTCACTGTACAACTTCTCAATATATGCAATATACATCAATTTCTCATCATCTCTTATTTTCTGTTTCATATCACAAAACTATTATATGACTTGATATCTGGATATGTGGTTAATGGATACTGATGCTGGTGCATCATATCCAGTTTTTTGTTGTAACTGGTTCTGACATACAGTTTCTAATGAAACGGGCGCAAAGCCTTTTTATCAAAAAAAAAAAAAATTATGACTTGATATGCACATATCTTCTAAGTTCGTCTTGCAGGATTAATTAATATTTCAAACTAGTGCGCATGGGCTTGATCATTAATTTAGTTCAACGATGTTCACTGTACGTACCTTTAAAAGTGGGAACAAAATTATTACAACAAATATTAATTAATTTGTAGTGAGTGTTAGATTTAAAAAAAATTTAGAAGTCTGTTTCTATCAGCTGCAAGGGTTAGAGGATTCTGATTTGTCTGATTACTTGAGGGATATATAGGGCAGAGTTTGATGCCATTGCTGATTCAGTTGATACTGGTTCTTCGGCTGATGCTGCTGCTAGTGTCATTTCACCTTGTTTGGATGGAGAGTAGAGGAAGGGAGGGAATGGAAAGAAAAGAAAACTTTCTATCGAATCGTGTTTGGTTGATAAAATTATGTCGGAGGTGAAGGGTACATGAGGTGAAAGGTTTAACCTTGTATCATTATAATCAATAGAATCGGTTTCCCTTCCGATTTGGAGTGTAACGGATGGAAAGAAATTTAGTTGCAAATATTTTTAAAACAAAAAACACAAATGTCCAATCCTATATCTTACCTATATAATTCTCATATAAGTTTTTTGTCACATATCTACACAAACCACTGAATTTCTCATTAACCTCCTAAATTTTAGTCAATCAAACAAGAAATAAGACGGAAAGGAAAGTTAAATTTATTTTCCCTCATTAATCATCCAAACACAAAAAAGTTAAATATGTTAATCTTCCTTTCTATTCCATTCCATTCCCTTTTATTCTTCACGTCCCCTTCCTTCCTCTACTCTCCATCCAAACAAGATGTTAGTCTATTACTTTCTTACCATGCTTAGCTGTCTCATTGTCTGTTTTGTATAATTCCCTACTTGCATATCATTATATGTTGTTATGTAGTTGCCTCTGTGTTAGGCTTATTTTTTAGCTTGTTTCAGAGCTTTTGTATCAGATATCTGCTTTTGTAATTCAAACCTTTTAAGTTTCATCAATCAAACTGGTGGGTCTCCCACTTTTGTCAAAAAAACGTTCATAGCACACAGTACTATAGCTTCCATGTATTACCGATATATTACAATAAACATTGCAATTAATTGCTTTTCATCTTAGAAAAATATTACTTTAAACATTGGTGTTTGATATTAACATTTTTCTTTTTAAATGCACTGCCCTATTTATGGAGCTAGCTAGATGTGACAAATTAAGTCAATGGTTCTTGGCTGCACATTTTTCAAGTAAAACTTATCAAGTAGCTTATTGCGTAAGAATGGGAAAATTATTTCTCCATCCAACAACTATGTTTGTTGAGTCATTTTCTATTTTTGTTTATTACCCATGAGCAGCTGGCTGCAGATGTGCGATTTGCAAGTACATATTCATATGGAGATCATGTTGAACGGTTCGGATCGACCATTAGAATTTTGAAAACTCAAATATTGAGCCGTAGTACGGAGGCCCTCTATGCTATGAATAGTACCGTAACCAACTCATATATATATATTAGTAGAACTAGGGTGCTCCTAAGTTCACCAAGTCCTTTTGTGAACTCAACTCTAAAATCTATTGGATTGACTTCAAACGACGAATCCAAACCGTTGAAATCATTCTATCTTACGAGTGATGCGCCTTCATGTAAAAGATTTTAAATTTTAAATTAATTTTGTATAGAGTCAAGTGGTCAAAAGACGTCCAAAAAATGAATGCATTAAAATTAATTTGTAAACCTTCTAATTTTGACTACTTGACTTTATACTAAATTTATTCAAAACTTTAAAATTTTCACATGTAGATGCATCACTTGTAAGGTAGAAGGATTTCAACGGTTTGAATTCGTCGTTTGAAGTCAATTCCATAGGTTTTAGAGTTGAGTTCACAAAGGACTTGGTGAACTTAGGAACACCCTAGTTCTATTCATATATATATATAGGGATGGACTAAGGTGCTTTATAAAGCACATACGCTCTTATTTTTGTTTTCAAAGTTTAAATAGTCTATTTGAATGGCTCAACATGAACTCCATATTAATATGTACTTGAAGACCAAATTTTATATTTTTTATAACTTTTTTACTATTGTGTTAAAAAAATTAAATTATTGTTTTTCAAAAAATTCTAAAAAAATAATAAAAAAGTTCTAAAATATGTAAAATATCGTCTCCAAGGACCTTTCAATTTGGAGACAATGTTGAACAGTATGGATTGACTGTTTGAACTTTGAGAACGGATAGATGACTTATAATCATATGCCACGATATGCTTATATATAGAGAGACATATGATTAGGGTTCAAATGTCTCATGTCTTTTGTGCCTCATTTTATTTACATGTTTTTATCTTTATTTTCGAAATCCATGCAGTCGATCTAAACAGATCAATATGATCTCCATATTAAAATATGTTTGGAGATCAAAATTTTATATGTTTTGGAAATTTTTTGCTACTTTTTTAAATAGGTACAAAATCACTATTGAGATGAGTAAAAATTAAATTGTCGTTGTTTTAACAAAATTTTGACATCAGAAAACAATAATTTTAAAAATTCTAAAAGAATAGTAAATTTAGTCTCCAAGCCCATTTTAATATGGAGATCATGTTAAATGGTTTGGATTAACTATTTAGACTTTGCGCGTGCTTTGTGTGTGTGTATAGGGATGGGCTAAGGTGTTTTATAAAGCACGGACCCTCTTGTGTTGAACGCCCCTTATTTTGTTTTCAAAGTTTTGTAAAGCACAGAAACTAGAATAACTATAAACTAAACAAGTGTGCGTAAAATAAATAGAAGAGTTAAGAGACACTTGACAAAGTTGTTTACGGAGCTCGGCACTAACGCCTATGTCTCTGGGGCTCGAGATCTTCAAGATGGCGCGTCTTTCTTTACCCAATGAGAAATGAGTACAAGGTAGAACCGGTGAGCCCTTACAAAGCTTGGGAAATCACTCGGCCCGAGCACGGAAATGGCTCAAGAGCACTAAAGGCTCTAATACAAGAGAAACGAGCACTAGGGGCTCAAAGTAGAAGAAGCGAGCAACAAAGGCTCTAGTGTTTGTAGTAAATAAAATATTTCTCACAAAATCACTCTAATTCTTGCAATATATTGAGTATGGTGGAGTAGATTTTCGGTTGTTGAATGAGTATTAAAGTTTCAAGATCAAGCAACCATGGTGGCTCTCTTTTTCAGTTGAGGAAGAAGTGTTTGACGGCTGGAGAACACTTAAGAAAACCTAATATTTGCTTCTATATATAAGGAGAGAAGCAAATCTAGGTTTATAAACGTTACCATATCTGACGTCTGCCTTCCACTGCCCATAGCAACCCATCACTTCATAATTTGAATAACATTACAATATGAAAGTTGTAGATCTCGGTCTCCTGGATTTTTCAAACTTTGATTCACTCAAATCGGAGGTTGTATTACCAAACTGCGGCCAAAATACGTACGGTGGGTAAGCTGCTCGATTTAAAGCGTTGCAACGTTTTAATCAACCATTGCAACGGAATAAATCATTTCCAGACCCAATTATTCCGTTGTGACAGCCGTTGCACCCAAACCTTGAAACTTCCAGAGAGCAGCCGTTGTGACAACCGTTACAACGCTTGTCAGCAACCTTCAGCAATCTTTAAACTGGCATATCTCGGCGCTCGGGTATCCGATTTCGGCATATGACCACTTTTCGGAAAGCTCGTGAAGAGTAGATATTGATTTTGAGGTCTTAGCCTTAATCGGAACAATAGTGCAGTCAATTATCTCAAAGACAAAGGAAAGAGTCTCATCAGCAGTCATGTTGCAATTGATGCTTCTCAGTCCAATGCTTGATTCTTCGTGACTCATCCTTAATAAGTATAACAATTGATCATTCATCTTTGATGTATATGTAGCAATTTATATCGTCACGAACTTGCATAATATCTCAAGACAAGAAACCGTAAAATTCAACAAATATATGTTTTGCAAATCTAGTCAAACAAACAAGTAGATTATGGCACAATCTAACATGTCAGGGATGGTCCAACATACTACTGGTTCAAAGGGGCCGGTCGGTCAAATGGGTGGCGAGGAGGGTACAAGCAATGAGCCCATCTCATGTGGAGGCAATTGCGGTACTACACGGCTATAGACTGATGCAGGACAATAGATTCGGGGAAGGGGTTGTATTCTCGGATTCGCTAGAGGTCGTGGACTCACTTGCTCACAATCATCCAGTGATCCATGACTGGAGATCCTACCATGAAGTATGGAATGCTTGGCTTCTCAAGGGGTAATTGAGCGGCAAGATCATCACCAAACATTGTAGTAGGGAAGATGAGAATCTTAGAATAGTTCATGTTTAGCAACCAGTGCCAGAGTGCTAGGAGGGGTGAGAACTGGCACTGATCCAACAGAAGACATATAAGAGAGTTTGAGTTGTAGGCCTACGGGTCATGTAAGATACCAAAAAAAATAAAGATTAATTTACTCGGATCAATTTAATGTATATTGGACGGTTCAGTTTAGGACTGTGTAAAGCATATATGCATGATTTCCATGTGCTATTTGTGATGCTATTTGGTTCTTTAGTTCACAAATAATAGCCCTTTTGATAATCTGGTAAGTTCATATTTTTAAACTTTCTTTTTCTGAAAAGCTTGACTTTTCTTTTGATACTTCAATCATTCTGTATTTTTTCAATTTAAATCCCTGTTCTAATTTCTAAATATATTTTGATATTCCTTTTTGTTATTTGTAAATAAGTTATTTTGAAGAAAATTATAATAACACAGATAATAGGGACTAATTAGTTGCATTATTTTGCATTTTTCTTTGTTTTGACATGTTAATCTTTGCAAATTGCATGCATATAACCATAGAAGGAAAATGCCGATTCGAACCGGAATCGGCCGCCGGCGATCTGATTTTGGACCGAGTTACTCGGTTTGCAATTTTTCAGCGAAAATCCGGTTCAAACTGGCCGAATCAAGCAATTTTTCACTTATTCTTGACGTTTTAGAGCAGATTCTCACTATTGGGAGCGATTCTTCAGAAGAAGCGAAGGAATTTGATTGTGCGACGACCTGGCTTTGTGAAGGAAAGGGGCGAAATTGATTTTGACTCGGTGAAAGGTTGATTGGGAGAGATGAAGCCGCGGTTGGGGACCTCGGGCATGGTTCTTTTAGAAACTGAAACGCTGACATGGGGATCGACATTTTTATTAATATCCAACATTAATTATAAAATATTAATTATATCCAACTTAGTTATGTTTTTTTTTAAATGTCCAAACCGGTCAAAAAATAGTCGGTTGGATTAAAAATTCAGACCGGTCAATGGTTTTTTTTTTTTAATATTTGTTAGATTACTTCTTTTGATGTATAATTAGCATAATTATACTAAAATACGCTAAATTACTTTAAATTATGTTAAATTATGCTAAATTGCGCTAAGAGAGACGATATCTTCACTTAGAAGGCGAAAAACGACGACGAAACTTCAAATGGCCATAAAACGGCGCTCGAGTGTCTGATTTCAGCAAATGACTATTTTTCGTTAAAATTGTGAAAAGATGCATGCCTTGGTGACCGTTCTGCCATTTTTTGAAATTTAAGATTGCCAAAAAATAAAGGGAAGAGCCTCAAAACTTGAGTTGAAGTTTCCGATTAATATTTTCATTTCTAATTTTCTATGTAAGTAGCTCAGTAGATTGGTTATATAATGAAGTTGAATATCAATTTTTACTATTTTTGAATTTTTTTACTATTTTTTATGATTTATGAAAGTGGAACAAAATTGGCCTAATTTAGGGTAATTTAGCGTAATTTAGCGTAATCTAGCATAATTTAGCGTATTTCAGTATAATTAGCGTAATTTAGCGTAATTAGTGTAATTTAGCGTAATTTAGCGTAATTTAGCTTAATTTAGCGTAATTTACGGTATTTAACGTAATTTATAATTTCAAGTAATTTAGCTTATTTTACTATAATTATACTAATTATATATCAAAAGAAGTAATCTAACAAATATTTTAAAAAAAAAAAAAAAACCTCCTTACCAGCTAAAACATGGCCGGTTTGAACAATTAAAAAAAACGCAGCTTAATATTTTATAATTAATTTCGGATATTAATAAAAATGTCGGGATGGGGATATCACTGTTGGAGCCTGCACTATGAGTACTGTAGCGGGACAGCAAGGCTGGAATGGAGAGGTCATTACAGAAGTTTTGTACTATGGTCCACATATTTCATAAATACAGTTACTAGTCTCTCACTAATTATACAACTGATGAAAAATCATATAAATTATTCCTACTTTTCCCATCTTTCCTCCACTCCATTTCGATTGTTAATCGACACCTCCATTTTGGTATTTTTTTATTTTCTGATATATTTTTTCCTTTAACTGTTTCCTTTTACATTTTTTGTTTCTTTTTTTTTCTTTATTCGTTTTCTATTTTTCTTTTTTTTAGGGGTCAACAAGTGGATCTTAACATGCTTAACATGTTTTGGACTGATTGTTTGTTTATAATTTTATTCCTATATATTTAGTACAAAATAAGTTTCTGGCAACAAAATTCAAGTTTCCGATCCGATTCGGCCGATTCTGACCGATTCATCCGATTCCGATTCTAAGTCAAGTGACCGATTCCAATTCGGATTCCGATTTTTCCTTCTATGCATATAACCCATGTTACGAGTACATCCAAAACATGGCAGTGCCTTTTTTGTATTCAGTGTTGTTATCCCCATTTCACAATTGCAAACTGGGCACGTACCAGTATTGAGGATGAACATGAAGGGAACCGGTATGAAGAGATGCAGAGATTGGGACTGCCAACAGAACTGCACCCGTTGTTTTATAATATTTCCATGTAGAACTAGGAAGGGCAAATTGTAGTAGTTCTATTAATTGCTTAGTTTGATCAGTGTTTTTCCTTTTATCAGTATTTATTTATCATGTAAGAGACATTAATTTGCTTTCAGTTATCAATGGTAATGCCTAAGGGCTTCAATAAAAATAAACAATTGATCTGAGTTTGCTCAATTGTGCAAATTTTGAACCACAATCTAATTCAAGCTATCTTGAATCATTTCAATGTAAAATTCTCTTTTCTCTTCGCTAAAACTAACTCAGAAGACAATTTAGATTCCAGTACATTACCTGAAAGAATAAGATACAACAAAAGGCAGGCATTAAAGTTGGACAAACTGGTACCAGCACAAATGCACAATACAAGCCAGTACACACCAGCATGTATGAAACATCATATAGAAATACTACATATTTATCAAGCTATTTGATCTCAAATAACCAAGTAAATCCATTATTTTCGTATATTTAGTATACATCGAACAAACAGAAATTTACTTTGGTTCAGTTGATAAGTTTAATTCAGTTGGTTCGGTTCTGTTTTTGAATTGACATTAGAAGTTTAGAACTTCGTAACTTTCTACAGTCTTTAAATTAGACAGTGTCTAAATTTAATGGCGAAATGTGATGTATATCTAAATACGGAGAATCCGATAGCACTGTAGTCTGTAGACATTCACAGTCCAGTGGATTGCTGTATGGCAACAATTGTGCCGCTATCAAATTATTCCTCCTACTATCTTTTCTTCTTTTGGTTTTCACTAGATCTCTGCTTTTAGTTTCATGGGATAACGAAATATTGAAATTTCTGACAACTAATACTAAAACAGGGGTTCAGATTCTATTCATCAGAAATCAATGGATGTAATAATAGGAGCACCATGAGAAAAGTAGGATGTAGAACACAGTAGCAAAATTAGGTTGTACAACACCATTTCAAGACTCTGAAGCTTAATTTATCGGTGGACTGTTATTTTTGTAAGGGGTTATGGCGTATGTTGATGCTATATTATCTATCTTAGGTCCGGCGAAAAGTGAAAGGGAATTCGAAGATGGATGTAATCCTCAATTATTTTTACTTCAGAATGATTGTGGCTTGGAAATGATCAGCTCCGCAGGGATTGACATGATCTAGTAAAGGTCAGTCCATTTTAAGTCACGGTGCTATGAAAACAAAGTGATTTACTTCAAAATAAATTCCATAGATTGATTAACTAACAAGCATTGAGAACAAGCAAATGAATGCAAAATAAAACAAAGATCTGAAATGAAATACAAAATAGTTATGGATAGATCTCGATGACCGACATGAATCCAGCGGTATGGGTGATCTTGTAAGAACTAAATCCCGCTTCCTTGAATAATTTTTTCCACTCATTCTCATCTCGCTCCTCTCCACCAGTTCCTGCCAACATCAACATATCATACAACAGCTGTGGTTCGTCCGAAATCTTATCTGAGGTTGATCCAACAACTGATTCCAAAATGATGATCTTCCCTCCATCTTCTCTTGAAGGAATTGCATCTTTGCATCGCTGCAGTATCTTTATACAATCTTTGTTGCTCCAATCATGAAGAATCCACTATAACAATGAGTTAACTAATTATGGTATACAAAATATATATGAACGAGTGTATTATATATAATATAAGTATAAGAATGATAATTTGTTTTTTTCACCTTGAGAAGAATTGCATCTGCCGGAGGAATGTAATTGAACATATCACCTGAAACAAACTTAACGATACCATCATTTGAAATGTCACCTACAACATGCGGTAGATCCAAAACACTGCACTTAACATGAGGGATATTTTTGGCAATAATTTCTGCCATTGCACCTCTACCACCTCCTACATCAACAAGGGACTTTATCCCCTTGAAAATAACATCACCATTTTTTATAATGACATCGTTGAACAAGCAACTACTGCTTACCATAGCATCATTAAACATTTTGTTAGCTATAGGATTTTTGCTTGCAATTTCCCAAAAAGTGCAACCATGGGCCAACTCAGCTGGACTCCTCTCGTCCTCTTGCATGAACGATTTCCCCATGTATAAAGAAGGTTTTAGAAAATTTTCATCGAGATGACAACGTACAAAGGGCAACATATTGGTTGGTTCACCTTTTCGGGTAACCAGACGCGATTGAGCAGTTAGATCATAGACTTCCTCAGTGCCTTCCCCGGCACCCTTCTCAATGAAGAACCCAAAATGGGTCAATAAGCGCATAAGGCGTCGCAGATGGGATTTCTTTGAGGGAGGAAGTGCCAAAACAGAGTGTAGCTGGCTGAGGGTCATCGGGTGGCCATTGTTATCGATCGCATCGGGGATGCCGAGGTCTAGAGCACACTTGAGAGACATGGTTTTTAGGTAACCAAATGTCATGTTCCACAACCCTGCTTGAGCTTGAGATACGTTGCTGTCCATTTTTTGGGTAGTAATAGAGTCGGAATAGTTGAGAGGATTAAGAAATTAAAGACACAATGAAATTGGAATAAATTATTGGAGTATGCATGTATATGTGAGACATAATAAGAGAGTAGATACAATGAATAAAAATCTTACTAATTTATTATTTTAGATATAGTAATTTATTACTAGATATACTTTCCTAAATAGTAGAAAAGAATAATAATAAACTAAAAGAAGTAAATAAATGAGTAGAAACAATATTTTTATCCAAATACGTTTTGGGCCTTTATAGAATATCCTAGTTTATTGTTTCAAAAAATTTCTTTCATGTGGCCTACTAGAAACTCATTTTGGATCAAGAAGAAATTAGCAAGCCCAACATGAACAACACCTAAAACCTCTCCCAGCCCACAAATTATTTACTGGCAAAGGCCCAAGTATTAGCTAGACCGGGTCTAGGGTCTAGCCGCTAGCAACAGCCAGCAGAGAACGCTGAGCGTGCTGGAGTGAAAGCACTATTCTTATCTCCTTCAACAACACCTAATCCACCGACTTTGTTAGACCTAATAATTAGGCTTCAAGCATAAAAAACAGACTGCGAAATTTCATATACAATTATTTTGTTTCCTGTAATTATTGTTCACGTGCGAAATATTTATGTTAACAATAGCATTAATTGTCACAACAGCTACCAGTTAGCCATTGCGATAATCAATGACCAGGAGCGGAGAGATTAAGAGGAAATGGGTCAATTAACCTCTATTTTTTTTTTAAAATTTTGTATTTAGATATTATTTTTTATATAATTTAGAGTGAAATAGCTTGATATTATAAAATGAGGAGGATTCAAATGCCTCTATTTTTGTGCCTCCATCGTGCCTTCATTTTTAAGAACTTCAATAATCCAAAATTTAAAACTTAAAAATCAAAATAAAACTGTTGGATATAATCTACATCATTTTATCTATGCACGTGTAAAAAATTGTGACATTTCAACTTTGTTTTGATTGTCATCAAGAGCTTGTAAAACCGTACTAATGTAGATAATTTCTAGACGTTGATTTTTCAAATGATTGATTCACATAAAAACAAAATCGAAATGTAATATTTTTTTTGTATGAGCACATAGAGAAAATAACATAGATCACATCTAGCAATTTTATTTTGAAGTTTAAGTTTTAAATTTTGATTTATTAACATTTTAATAAATGGAGGCATGGTGGAGGCACAAAAAATGGAGGCACTTAAACCCTCATCTTATAAAATTGACCTCCATTTTTCATAGAAAAATTTTATATGATTGACCTCCATATATTTTTAACCCCATAGTTCCAAAGTGTGGCTCCGTCTCTAACGATGACTAGCTAGCCCTGGAAATTTCCTTCTGAACTATAGGAAATTATGCCAACTCGGGAAATCTACTACAATTTTAATTTATTCTAAAATTCTAATAATATTTATGTGAAGTATCATGAACATATTGTAGATGCATTGCGCATAAAATCTTCTCATATTTATTTTATAATTAGCCACATTAATGAAACTGTCTACTGATAGGTGTATTTTATATACACCGTCGATCTAGTTTTTTATCATAAAATAACACCAAATATCTTGTATTTTGGGATATAAAGCGAATATAATACACCAAGAATCAAGTTACTGCGTTCGCTCGATGTTTCAATGCAGGAAACAGTGCAAAATGAAGAAAAACCGCCCAGTGCGGACGCACTCCCAGCCAGTGCGGACGCACTGGGTACTTAGCCAATTTTCCAGCGTCGCAGACCTCACAGATGAAAAGTCCGAGCGTAATGCGGACGCACTCAACTTCAGTGCGGACGCATTCACTACTTAGCTGATTTTTGCAACTTCCAGAATTTTCAGAAAAACAGAAGTTCAAGGCCAGTGCGGACGCACTAAGATCCAGTGCGGACGCACTCAGGAAATTTTGCAGAAAATCCAGAAAAGGGAACTTGGAACCAAAGAAAATTTGGAGTCGGTGCGACCCAGACCACCCGCACTCAACTCCAGTGCGGACGCACTGGACTCGCAGACAGCCAGAAATTCGCATTTTCAAGAGGTTTTCTATTCTTGGCTTCCAAGGAATACGTTTTAGAAGGCCAAAAATAGCCATGGCAGTCTGAAGAGTGCACCCACTAACTCCACTTGTATCCTCTAAATTGGGCAAGGCCTTTGGCTATAAAAGGAGAAGAATTTCATCTCTCTCATCATCCATTATTATATCCATCTTTCCACCAATTGAGAGAGAGAGATCCTGCAGAAATTCTCGAAGGCTTTTCAAGGAAGAAGAAGAAGAAGAAGATTCAAGCAAGGAGTCGGCAAGATCGAGGTTTTAGATCTAAGAAAGGGTGTAATCATTTCTTTATCTTATTTCTTATTGTTTTTGCCAATCTTTGTTATGGATTTCTCCAAGAGAGAGTAGTTCTCTTTCTAGGGGTTTAGGTCATGTAGCATGAACTTGTTTAATCCTATTTTACTCGGATTTTAGTTTTTATTATGATTGTTTGATTTGATGTTAATTTATGTGATTTATTATTTGTGATGTTCCATGATTTGTACTTGAATTGTAGCGTCCCGCTTTGATCATTTAGACCCAAAGTAGATTAGGATCATATAGGATAGTGCAACTTGTTGTGCTTGACTTGTAGCGTCCCGCTTAAGTCTTCTTGATTAAAAGTAGATTAGGATCATATATGATAGTATAAATTGTGATTGCAAATACCTTAGGATTTGAATTATAAGCGACCGTACTTTTGTATTCAAATCTGGAAAAATAGAAATTAAGGTTAGGGTTTGGTGAAGGACTTAGCGGTGAAGCCAAAACTTGATTGGGACACCTTAGAACAAATATCGATATATACACTTGAAGCACGTGATTAAATATCCCTCTAGGTTAGTGACAGCCCTAGAATTCGAGGCACATTAATCCGTCCACCCAAGGTATTCGTATTAATATTTGTTCCAAAGGCTAACTTAGGTTAGAAACCTCGTCATAATCAAACATGAATTTAAACAAACCGAGTAGATAGAATTAGCAAGGGATTGTGGACCGAATACCCCTAGACTTCTCAAACTTGATTGTCACCCGATTTTATTGCCTTTTGTTACGAACTTTTAATTACTTTAATTTTCCTTCAAACAACGATTTTACGCAAACCCCCCCCCCCTCCTTTTACTTTTATTGTTTAGTTTAGAAGTAGTTTTCTTTATTAAAAATTGGTATTTTCCTATCTCCCTGCGGATCGACACCTAAATACTACGATCGATAGGTTGTGCGCTTGCAACTAACCTATTAATTGAGTACGAAGGTTTATAAATATTAAAGGCAAAAAGAGTACAAAATTCCTATATCTAAAATACTCAACATCTACCTATTAATTGACACATTTTTGTGACAAAAACTAACTAATACAGTTCTATACCAACAAGTTACATCCAATTATATATCTTCCTTTTTTCTTTTTTTCTGACAAATAGCCCAACTAATTTCCAAAAAAAATGCAAATATGTAATAAAAATTATCATGAGAAATGAAGAAAGAAACTAAAATATTACCGTATACTGTACAAGGAAGAGAAAAAGGGTGAATATAACCGACATTTTTGTTAATATCCAAAGTTTATTGCAAATTAATTAATATACCTAGGTTCGCTGAGAATTAATAAAAATGTCTCTATCGGCCAGAAAATGACCGATACCCTATTTATTTAAATACCGGCCAGAAAATAACCGGTGCCCTATTTATTTAAATACCGACCATTTTCTGACCGGTATCTTATTTATCTAAGTACCGGCCATTTTATGATCGGTACCCTTTTTTGTTGTTGTTGTTTTACACCCTATAAAATACTCATCTTTCTCTCTCCCCCTCACAACTCACTCCCGAATTCTCCTCTTACTTCAGGTAAATTTATTATTTAATTTAATTTAAATTATTAATTTTTTAATAATTAATTTAATTATTAAAAAATTAATTAATTTAATTATTAAAAAATTAATTAATTTAATTATTAAATATAATTAATTTTAATTATTAAATATAATTTAATTATTTGAAATAATTAATTTAAATATAATTTAATTATTAAATATAATTTAATTATTAAAAATAATTAATTTACCCATTTAAATTTTTAGGGTTTAGTGGACTGACCATTACATGTATACAGACCATATTAATTTTTTTTTATTTGTAATTATTTTTCAGTAATGTATACATGTAGATTATTACTTGACAATTGTTTACCATTTTTCAAAATGTAGTTTGTTTGTCATGGCCATGATTTCATTACACTGTGGTGGAAAGGTTCTTAGTAATGCATACAGGGCTTATTACAACAAAGACCCAACTCATTCATTTATGATTCCCGATGATATCTCACTTTATGACATGAAATCCATGATTTACACATGCACTGGTTATAACCTAGAAAAGCGAAACTTAGAATTGGCAACCCGAGTTTGCAATGGAAACTCTGGAGAATATACCCTTGTGAAACTACTATATGAAAGTACTTGGAAAGGGGTGTACGGCCATTTAAAGGCCACTGGAAATTTTATAATAAAAATGTACGCTCAAAGAGTTCTGATAGAGCCAGGAGTTGGAAGTTATGGCCAAAATTCAGTTGCGCCAACTTATAGAACACAACAAGAACCATACACTCCCGCCGTTCCTCCAACACAACGAGAACCATACACTGACTCAGAAACAAACAGTCCATACACTTCACTAGCACCCCAATCACGACCTCAACCAATACTCCAAGTTTCATCCCCATCTAAACCCGTGCATGTGGAGCCTTTACTATTACCTCCACTAGAACCTTACCCCAGACCGGCACCAGTAGACGATGAAATTAGGTCGGATTTTGAATATATTAATGAAATTCCTGAGAAAGATCTGCAAAGTGGAGATGAATTTGATGGAGAAAACTGGGACTCTGATCACCTGGAGAGTTGTGGTGAAGATGGTCTAGCTAAAACAGCTCAATTTGTGGCCGGATATGAGAATATGTTGCTTAGTAGCCTGATTGATACGCACCCATTCCCAGACTTCAATGATGTATCTGAGTTTAGAGAGCAGATATTGGTTACTATGGGCAACGGATTGAGTACAAAGGTGAGCTGGCGTCGGACCAATATTTTAAAAGGAAAGATGATATAATTAAGAAGATTAGAGAGCACCATATTACTAAGAATTAGGATATTAGAATGAAAAAAAGTTATAGGGATCGGATTCATGTGGTGTGCAAGGACCCACGTTGTGATTACGAACTTAGGGGAAAACCAGCGGAATATGGAGATGCATGGGTTATAACGAGGCAAGACAAGCCTCACACATGTAGGACTAAGTATACAAGGACCGACAATGAATGTCTGATGGCATCAATCATTGTCGATGTCATTAAGAGAAGCATTAAGAAAGACCCATGTATAAGCATCCAGATGGTGGCAAACTTTGTTTATCTGTGTATGATGATCAGAGTCAAAATGATGATGATTTACGTAGGATTTTGGCTTAGGTTTTACATATTTTCTCACACTTATGTTTAATTATTTAGAGAAAAAGGCTACTGTCACCCTTCTTTAAGTTTTATTGCAGAAAACAGGTTTTGGGACTATTCTACATCAAATGGAGCTAGAATCGGGTCAATCGGATCAGCAACGCTTATCGACTAAGACCCTGTTACGGCCCGTATTGGTTAATACGGACCAGGCATAGCACAGGCTCAGAAGATAGCGCAGGAAGTTACAACCATAACTGCCAAGGTCCCATTACGGACCGTATCACCTTGATACGGTCCGTAACCGAAGGCGACTCTTGGGAAATAACTGCCGACAGCTGTTTCCAGATCAATTCCTTGGCTTCCAATCAACTCCAGACGTCCCTACACTCCTATAAAAGGCCCCTGGACAGAGGGAATAGATATCTTTGTAATTAGGGTTAGATTTGATTAAAGAGAGAAGAGAGGAGTGATTGTAACCATGCCGTTCCGCGGCTAAGTTCTTTTTCTTAGGGCTAGGCAGTAAACCTTGTTACTCTTGATGTTTTGATATATATATTTCTGTTGATTATGATTTCTTGTTGTTGTATCGAATATGCTTTTGTGATTTACTATCTCTTCACCTAATTTCAATGATCTAGTTTGAGTTTGTTAGGGTAGTGACAGTACTTTAATAACTCGAAAGAACTATTTGGATGAGTTAGCCTCGTTGAGATCTATTAGGTTTATGTGAAGAAAACCTTCGCGGGGAAGCCATAAACCAGAACAACAAAACGCATGACCAAATTCCATCATTTGCGTAAGGTAAATCGCAGTGATCTGTGTAGTAATTTGGGAGATAAGAGACCCGATAGTTGCGTAAGATAAATCGCATTGTCCTGAGTAGAGTCTCGATGAAAGATCTGTCATTCTGGCGTAACATAAATAGCAGTGACCTATGTAGTTATCTTTCATAAAACAACAACAGGAAATCAGACGCAACAGGAATATATTGTCAAGACGGATTGAGTGGCAACGGTGTGCCGAAACCCTAGGAATTCTCATCTCTATCTTTATTTTAATTACTTTTAATTGTTTCCTAATTTACATTGATCAACAAACATCTCTCAAATTTCAGATTTCGTCTAGCCTTTCGAAAGGTTGTGATTCGATTGCTCAAGACACTGAACCAATATTCCCTGTGGATCGACCTCGCATATACTACTCGATAAGGATTGTGCGCTTGCAGTCCGAACCGATAGCATTTACGAGTTTATAAATATTAAAAGAAACATTGCTCTCTTTTGAGTGATCAAGCTTTTTGGCGCCGTTGCCGGGGAATAACGGTTCATTGTGCAAGGCCTCGAAAGACGCCCTTGTTTTGACCATTGAATCCAATTAATTAGAAACGCCTAGATTTCTTTTTACTTTCTTTATTTTCATTTTTCTTTTATTTTTAATTTCGTTTTTCTTTTTTTTATTTTCTTTCTATTTTCGGTTTTTAGTTTAAATTTCAGATTTTCTTTTCTTTTTTTTTAGGAACATTGCACGCTGGCCGAATCATCCGTACGAAGATCCGAGAGGATTGCTAGTAGGAGAGGACAATTCGCTTCCAAATCACCGATAAGAACCAATCATAGTTCTTCATCCAGTAATTCTGAAGGCGAAGAGGACTCAGATTCGATCAACATGAATATCCCACCGAACGAACCGATTAACAATGGAGTTCACGATGCAGCAAGACCCAAACTTCTAAGAGACTATTGCGTACCGCGCGCGAATGATCCTAATTCTAGTATAAACCCGCCAACTGTTACAAACCGTAATTTTGAGATCAAACCTGCTCTCATAAATATGGTTTCACAACAGCAATTTGGAGGATTGCCACATGAAGACCCACATCTTCATTTGTCAATTTTCCTAGAGATATGCGAGACGATAAAGATCAACGGAGTTACCGATGAAGCAATCAGGCTAAGGCTATTTCAATTCTCATTAAAAGATAAAGCAAGAGCATGGTTGTTTTCTTTACCGGCCAATTCTATTCAAACTTGGGACCAATTGTTTAATATGTTTATTGCAAAATATTTTCCACCGTCCAAAAATTCAAGGTTTAGAAATGCAATTACTAATTTTGAACAAAGAGATGGTGAAACATTGTGTGAGGCATGGGATAGATATAAGGATATGTTAAGGTGTTGTCCACATCATGGTCTAGAAAGATGGTTGATTGTCCAAACTTTTTATAATGGTCTAAACCCTACGGATAGGTTGTCTATTGATGCTTCTGCAGGAGGAGCAATCATGAACAAGGAACCTGACGAGGCTTACAACCTAATTGAAGAGATTGCAATCAACCAACACTACTGGATCCCTGAGCGAAAGAAGCCAGCGCCAACACCTGGCATGCACCGAGTAGATGATATCTCCATGCTGAGCGCAAAGATTGATGCTTTGCAAATGGCACTTAACAAGCAGACCAAGCAGCGAACGGTAGCAGCAGTCAATGCCGCAACAGCATGTGGCTATTGCGGAGGAGCGCATGAGATGACCGAATGTATGAATATGACGGAACCTGAGGAAGACATGGAGCAAGCAAATGCAATTGATAACAGCTTTCGACCTCAGCCCGCCTACAACACATACCATCCAAACAACCGAAACCATCCGAATTTCTCATACGCAAACAACCAAAGGCCTGCTGCACCTCAACAGAACTACCAACCACAATCCAATTTTCAGCCAAGATACAATAATCCTCAACAGAATTACCAACCAAGGCAATACAATCAACCGCAGCAACCAGACATCACATCACTAATGGAGAGATTCCTAGAGAAGCAAGAGAAGGCTAACGCCGAAATCGCACAAAAGATCGAATCCTTGACAAACCGCAACAAAGACTTAGAAGACAATGTCTCTAAGATGGCAAAAGAACTCTCAACTATCACACGTGGAAAAGGCAAATTCCCGGGCCAACCGGAAGAAAACCCAAGAGAGACTTGCAAGAGCATAACACTAAGGAGCGGTACAGCTTATCAGGGACCTCCCATACCCGATCAAACTTCCGATGAGATACATGCAGAGCCATCACATTCAAAAGAGTACGAGCCGCAACCACCGGAGCAGCCCGTATTCGAACTGCAGACAGACCTTACTCAGGAGAAGAATGACACCGTAGGTGGAGACGAGCGACAACCCGAACCTGAATACATTTCACCACCACCCTACAAGCCACCTCTGCCATTCCCTCCAAGGCCTGTCAAACACAATGAACAGCAACTCGCGAGATCCAAGGAGACACTCAAACAACAACATGTCACAATCCCCTTCACTGAAACAATTGCGAGCATACCCTCGTATGCTAAAATTCTGAAGGAGGATCTTTCAAATCGAAGTAGACTCCAAGAACTCTCAACAGTTCCACTCAATCTGGAATGCAGTGCGCTCGTGCAAAGCAAATTACCGATAAAGTTGAAAGATCCGGGAAGTTTCTCAATACCATGCACCATTGGCACAACCGATTTTAAGAGAGCTTTATGCGATCTGGGAGCAAGTGTGAGTCTGATGCCTAAGGTAGTATTTGACAGATTGGAATGTGGAGACCTGTCACCAACACGGATCTCATTGCAACTGGCTGACCGATCAATTCGATATCCTGAAGGAATGTTGCGTGATATCCCAATCAAAGTCGGTAAATTTTGGATACCAGCAGATTTTGTGGTAATTGATATGGAAGAAGATGAGCATATTTCTATCATCCTTGGAAGGCCATTCCTCGCCACATGTGGGGCAATGATCGATGTTAGAAATGGAAAAATCTCACTCAATGTTGGCGAGAACAAAATGATCTTCTGCATGAATGAGGTTAAGGTCCCCCCTGACATAAGTCTTGTCTATAATTTGGAAACAATGGATGAGGATGGCAATGATGAATTGCGAATGAATGAAATTGGAGATAACGAAGAAATGGCACACGAAGAAGAAGTGGAAAGACTGTTTATTGTACAAGACAACAGTCAGGTCCATCCAACTTCCGTGACAACACAAACCGATGATCTAAACAGAAGTCCTAATATCGCAACCCATAGGAACTATTCTCTCTTAGCCATAGCACTAATCAGAAACCTACGCGAAGAACTCGATGCAATTTCTCAAAGACTGGACGAGGTTGAAGCAGTACTCGGTGTAAGTCTGGCATTCGACCGCGGACCTCAAATACCAACCGACTTCTTCAAGAAGGACAGTGATGATGAAACCACAGAAGACGCTGAAGGCAAACCACCCGACAAGCAACCCGCTTGCATTGACGGGAGGGTATCTGGAAGAAACTGATGCAACACAAAGTCAAGCTAATGACTCAAAACAAGCGCTTCTTGGGAGGCAACCCAAGGCCACTTTTATATTTTTCGCATAATTATTTATTTTTTAGTTTAATTAAGGCTTAAACAAAGAAACAACTCATACCCACCTTTTTCCTATGATCAGGTCACCATATCGGAGGAAAGGCCTGACTTAACGGCATCTTGGAAGACGGAAAATACTCTCTGGTACGACCTGTATTGGCTGGTGCAGATCATACCAATGGATACGAGGAAAAATAGAGTAAGAAGCAGGAATTAAGTGGTGAATACGGACCGTATTGGCTGATACGGCCGTATTCAGAGGAGTTAGACTTAACGGTTATTGGGTTTGAATTTAACAGGCTTAATACGGACCGTATTGGCTGATACGGTCCGTAATAAGGGTCAGTTCGGGAGATGCGAACCCGTTAAGAGAGACGTTTGAAATCCCGCGCGAACCACGTCTCATAACCGTTAACCCCTATTTCGTTCTAACTCCTAAACCCCTCTCCCTCCTCCTCTTTACTCTCTTTCCCTCTATCTCCTCTCCTTCCCCTCTTCCCTTCTTTGCCCGAAAATCAAGTTTCCCCTCCTTGCCGTCGATCTTCACCACCATCCTCATCTCCTTCAACATTGAAGCCGCCGCAAGCTTCCTTCTCCGGACCACCACCCTAATACGGACCGTACCGGGCCCGTATCCGATGGCTATTCGAATCAACTTCTCCAATTTTTGGTTTTCTAAACCCCTCTTTGATCTCAAAATCTTATTTTCGTTTTTGCACTTGTTTTAATTTAGTTACTCTGTTACATTAGCCTAGAATTTAGTTTAATCTCTGCAAAAATCATAAAAACCACAAAAAAATTAGGTTTCTGTCAAAATTCCGATTTTTACCAGTCTAATACGATTCGTATTGAACCAATACGGTCCGAAATCGCTTACCGACCAGTCATGTACTTGGTAATTTTCCTTAAACCCTTTTTAATACGGTCCGTATTGCCCAATACGGTCCGTATTAAGTCCGGTACTTGGCCAGTTTCACCAACCAAACCAGTCCGTAACCAGACCGTATTGCCCAATACGGTCCGTAACAGAGGTATTTAATTTAAACAAATGGCTCCAAAAATGAAAAATATTTTAGGGGCAGTTACAAGGAATGCCAAGAAAGTCCTCGGAAGTGCCGGCCCGAGCAATTCGCCTCAGAGCTCATCTAGCCGATCCTCCCGATCCTCAAACTCACAACCGCAATCCTCCGATCATTCATCCTCTCGTACCAACACTCAGGAGTCCGTCAGAGACACACCGGTCTCAGATGCGGACTATAACCCAGAAGATTTTAACCCTCAGGATTTCGATGTCGAGAGAGAGGATTCCGACGAGTCCATGGAGGAAGCCCGGCCAACCGAGTACCAACCAATCTTCCAACATCCGCTAGTCACATCCAATTACGAGAAGATGAAATTGAGGGAGGTCATATACCACAAATCCATTGACATAGACACACTCGATCGACTCGGCCTCCTTGCGCAAACCGAACAACTTGCAAACCGCATCCAACTCTGGAAATTCCTCAACATAATCAAAGGAGTTAAAATCTACAAAGTCCTCACGAGAGAGTTCCTTGTGACATTCAAATACGAAGAAAACTCTATCTCTTTCCAGATGCTTGGTGAGCGATACACACTCTCCATGTGTGATTTCTGCGCCATCTTCGACCTCGTCGATAGCGGCACTTTCGATTCTCCCGACTGCCGTGAGTTCTGGTACAGCATCACAGAAGATAATCAGAATTCAACTCGACCGGCAAGCAGAATCATCAACCCACAAATCCGCTTCTTGCAAATTATTCTCGCCAATTCCATTTTTGCAAGAGGCGAGAGTTCATCCAAGGTAACATTACCCGAGCTCCATCTCCTCAAATGCATGATCGAGCCAACACCAGTACGACCTCACCTTGGCCATCTCCTTTGCAAACAAATCCGTGAGGTCACACTAGCAAAAAAAGATAAAGGCAAGATCTCCATCGGGTTCGTGGCCACGATCTTAGCCAACCATCTCGATCTTCCGATCAATCATCTCAAAGAGGCAAGCGGGCTCCGACAGATTGACATACCATGCCTCCAAGCCATGAAAATTGTCACCGGCCACTACCCAGGTCCCTACTTCTATAAATCTCCGAAGGGAATCTTGCAATTCCCTTTTAGACATCTCAATCTCCGCAGTAGGGCCTCATGGAAAATGGCACGCCACGCAAGCCCCAATTATGAGCCACCTCAAGATTACATTGATGTAATCGAGAGTCAAGCCGCAACGCAAAATCGGGCTCGGCAACAGCGAGAGTGGGAGGCAGACACATCGGCCGCGGGGGCCGAGTCTTCAGGGGCGGCACCATCTGATGCCCCTTCAGCAGAGCTTGACCAGTTCATTCAAATGATAAATTGGATGGACTCTAACCTCAACGAGCTAACCTTGACAACGGGAGAGACCACCCGCCAATTGGAACACAACAGCACAACCATTCAGCAAGAGGTTAATGAAATCAGAAACAGCATGGAGGAGGTCCGGAGGAGTGTAGACGAGAGTAGGCGCGAGATCCAGTAGACGCGCTACATGGCACAGCAGTACTATCAGTACGCTCTCGACTCCGGATTCGAGTACCAGCCGCCACCATACGGACTCTTCGACCCGTCATTCTACGAGGAGATCCAGCATCCACCACCTCCACCACCTCAGGATTGAGGTGAAGTGAGTTGTATCTTTCCCTGGTCTTTTTACTTTCTTACTTCCTTTATTTTTATCTCTCGAGCATTGGGGACAATGCTCAATTTTATTCGGGGGGTAGGAGGTAATTTGACCATGTATCTTTAAAAATTTTCGCACTTTAAATTCTTAGATGCTAGTAGTTTTACTCAATTTTTGACTAGGGTTGGAGGCTTTACCGAAAATCCTAGAATGATTAGATTGAGCTTTTTAGCTAGCTTGCATTTTTATTTTTCCTTAGGAGTAGGATAATCAAATAGGAATTGTTTTAAAATTTTAATTAGGCTAAGGTTTAGATAATTGACCATGATACCAAAAATTCAGAATTTTAATTATTAGTAATTTCAAAGTGAACAATTAATTGCTAACCATGAGAGTTGATCAAAAATTGCAAAACCTAGAATTTTTATTTTGAGTAATTTATGTTTGCAAAGTATTTTAAATTTGATAGTGTTTTAGAATACCCATTTATTATAGATAGACCCCTAGCGAAACTATGCAATAATTTCTTGTATGAATGAATACTTGAAATTGTGTGTAATCATGGTGCTTGTGACACAAAAATATGTTATTTTATTTTTCAGAAAAATTGAAAAATACAAAAAAATCGAAAAAAGAGAAAAACCCAAAAAATAGAAAAATATGGAAAAAGAAAAAAAATATATATATAGAATAAAAGATGGAGGATAAAAAGAGTACGGGTGCCTACGCAAGACTGGTTACCAATAGGCTCGAGAAAACCTCCCAAATTTTAAATTTTTGTACATATTTAATTTTTCAAAAATAGTCACAAGTACCAACACACTTAGCTGTCGTACTTTGCTCCAATCAATTGGGAAGGAAAATCAAAATTTATATCATTAGAATTCCTATTGGTTGGAAGGGATCGATTTATAATCGAAGGGGAAATTAATACTCTCAATTTTAAGGATATTTGTGAATTAGATTTTTCGATAATAATTTTTCTAGGGTTAGCATAATGAGGTCAATCATGGGGTGAATAAATTGTTCAAGGGAGAGATCATTAATATTTTAGAGTTCTAAATTTTTATTGTCATGCCAATTGTACCAAACCTAAGTCCTAATTGAATTTTTTTTAAACAAGTCCTTGAGATTGTATGGTTTAACCTAGACCGGATATTTGACCAGTTGGGATGTCGTTGCTTGGGGACAAGCAACAATTCAAGTTGGGAGGCGTGATCAGAGTCAAAATGATGATGATTTACGTAGGGTTTTGGCTTAGGTTTTACATATTTTCTCACACTTATGTTTAATTATTTAGAGAAAAAGGCTACTGTCACCCTTCTTTAAGTTTTATTGCAGAAAACAGGTTTTGGGACTATTCTACATCAAATGGAGCTAGAATCGGGTCAATCGGATCAGCAACGCTTATCGACTAAGACCCTGTTACGGCCCGTATTGGTTAATACGGACCAGGCATAGCACAGGCTCAGAAGATAGCGCAGGAAGTTACAACCATAACTGCCAAGGTCCCATTACGGACCGTATCACCTTGATACGGTCCGTAACCGAAGGCGACTCTTGGGAAATAACTGCCGACAGCTGTTTCCAGATCAATTCCTTGGCTTTCAATCAACTCCAGACGTCCCTACACTCCTATAAAAGGCCCCTGGACAGAGGGAATAGATATCTTTGTAATTAGGGTTAGATTTGATTAAAGAGAGAAGAGAGGAGTGATTGTAACCATGCCGTTCCGCGGCTAAGTTCTTTTTCTTAGGGCTAGGCAGTAAACCTTGTTACTCTTGATGTTTTGATATATATATTTCTATTGATTATGATTTCTTGTTGTTGTATCGAATATGCTTTTGTGATTTACTATCTCTTCACCTAATTTCAATGATCTAGTTTGAGTTTGTTAGGGTAGTGACAGTACTTTAATAACTCGAAAGAACTATTTGGATGAGTTAGCCTCGTTGAGATCTATTAGGTTTATGTGAAGAAAACCTTCGCGGGGAAGCCATAAACCAGAACAACAAAACGCATGACCAAATTCCATCATTTGCGTAAGGTAAATCGCAGTGATCTGTGTAGTAATTTGGGAGATAAGAGACCCGATAGTTGCGTAAGATAAATCGCATTGTCCTGAGTAGAGTCTCGATGAAAGATCTGTCATTCTGGCGTAACATAAATCGCAGTGACCTATGTAGTTATCTTTCATAAAACAACAACAGGAAATCAGACGCAACAAGAATATATTGTCAAGACGGATTGAGTGGCAACGGTGTGCCGAAACCCTAGGAATTCTCATCTCTATCTTTATTTTAATTACTTTTAATTGTTTCCTAATTTACATTGATCAACAAACATCTCTCAAATTTCAGATTTCGTCTAGCCTTTCGAAAGGTTGTGATTCGATCGCTCAAGACACTGAACCAATATTACCTGTGGATCGACCTCGCATATACTACTCGATAAGGATTGTGCACTTGCAGTCCGAACCGATAGCATTTACGAGTTTATAAATATTAAAAGAAACATTGCTCTCTTTTGAGTGATCATATGATAATGTAACCTTGAAATACAACTAACTGTGAAGGGGCCGTGAGATTGCAATAGCCCGACAATTTGGGAGTTGGGAGACTTCATACTGCTTGCTGAGACCACTGTTTATGACAATTTGCGACAAGAATCCCGGCTCAAAGTACTAATTTCTGACCAGTCTAATACGTGATAAAGAATCAGGAGAAATTATGAGACATATTGTTCAGTTCAGGGCCGTAGCATGGGCTTTTGGTCCACGTATTGCAGCTTTTCAGTACTTGAGACCAGTGATCAGCATAGATGCATGCTTCTTGTCTGGACGGTATAAGGGGAGGCTTTTGATAGCTTGCGGCTATAATGCCGAGAACCAATTGTTGCCTATTGCATTTGCAATTGTGCACAAGGAGGATAGTGAGAACTAGGGTTTTTTCTTACGGTGGTTGAGGAATGAAGTACTCGGATATGATAAATTTGTATGTGTTATATATCAGACCAGCACAAGGGGATCAAAGCTGCACTGACAGCAAAATACGGATGGTCTTCTGAGCTTTTTGTGCACAGGTTTTGTATGCAGCATGTTGCTGACAACCTGGTCCAGAACTGTAGAAAGGACAAGTGGTACGCTTGGAGGTTCAGAGAAGGAGCGAAGAAGAAGAAGCCAAGAAGGTTGAAAGAGATGTTCGAAGAGTTTGCTCAGGTATGTCTAATTTATAACATTTCGTTTAATTATTTTATAAGACTATTCTGAAAATGAAGTAACATTTCTTTGTTTTCTGTAGCTAAATCCAATGTGTAATGCATTTTTAAGGAATGTGGGCAAAGTACGTTATAGTGATGCGATGGAGCCGTCTAATTATGAGAAGATTTTTCAAACCTATGATTTCCCAAACCTGTGATAGAAGATTTTGCTCAACAATGTCTTCCGAATGAGCCGTAGAATGCCCGTGATTGCCATAGTGGAGGATACGTTTTACAAGTGCAACAGATGATTTGTTGAGCGGCGACAGCGGCTAATAGAACTAAAAGACAAGAACCAGGTTCTTTCCAATCGGGTTTTACAAAAGATTAGAAAACATTGGAAGAAAGCTGCAATAATGCATTTGATGCGTTATACGAACAACCAAGGTCAGTATCAAGTTTCAACCCCAAATGAGTACGTTCCTTTCACCCGTAGCGACATAGGCAATATGGAACTTAATCACAGGGAGTTCGTGTACATTGTGACCTGCGGTCCCGACAACCAAATGGAATGTACTTGCAGAGGGATCCAATTAACTTCTATTCCGTGCACTCATGTCTTAGTTGTTTGTCGTGACGAAACTAGTGCGAGGACCAACTTATTACAGACTGGTACACTGAGAACTTTCTTGAAAGTACTTGGAGTGGGGTGTTTGTTCCCATTGGCAATATGCGAGAATGGCCTGCTAATACTGAAGCAAGAATCCTTCCGAGCAAGGGTTGAATTAGGGTTGGGAGGCAAAAACACATCCGTCATGTATGATGGATGAAATAGAAGGTTGACGAATGGGGCATCAGAACTTTTTTATTTGCAATTTGTGATGCAAGTGACTTGGCTGCGAATTTAATTGTGACTCTGAATTCTTTCTCACGCCTTCATCTTTAAAGGAAACAATAGGTGACTACTAAATAAAAAGTAATTCTAATTTAATTAATAAAGCACAAACACATTAAGTTTAAACAAATTCTGAATTGATAAAATAAAGTCTACAAAATAAACACTAAAGAAACTCAAAAATTTTACAACCTAATTCATCCAACTACAATAATACTACTTCTTAGAACCAAACCAAAATGCATTCAAATTTTAAACCCTACTAATACTATTTCTTAGAACGAGCCAATTTTGTTGGATCTGGACTAGTCACAGCAGACGAAGAGGTAGCCTTACCAGTATAAGTACAAGGAACAAACTCATAGTCCGATATTGGTGGCTGATCACTCAAAAGAGAGCGATATTTTCTTTTAAAATTTATAAACTCAGAAATGTATCGGTTCGGACTGTAAGCGCACAATCCTATCGAGTAGTATAATCAAGGTCGATTCACAGGGAATATTGGTTCAGAGTCTTGAGCGATCAAATTACAATCTTTCGAAAGACTAGACGAAATCTGAAATTTTGAGAGTTGAAGTTGTGATCAATTGTAAATTTGGTAATAATTAAAAGTAATTAAAATAAAGATAAAGATGAGAATTCCTAGAGTTTCGGCACACCATTGCTACTCAATCCACTTTGATATTCTACTGTTGGGTCTGATGTCTTGTTTTTTTTTCATGAAAGACACCACATAGGACACTGCGAGTTATCTTACGCAAATGACAGATCTTCCATCGAGATACTACATAAGACACTGCGAGTTATCTTACGCAAATGACAGATCTCTAAATACACAAGTTATTACATAGATCACTGCGAATTATCTTACGCAAATGATAGAACTTGGTTCGCGTTTTGTTGTTTCGATTTATGGTTTTCCACTAAGGTTTTCTTCACATAAATCCAATGACTCCTAACGAGGCTAACTCGTGCAACATAGTTTCTCTTACAATTAAAGCACTGTCACTACCCTAACGGATTAAACTAGATCATCGATATTAGATGAAGGGATAATAAATCACAAAAGTATTTCAATTAAATAACAAGAAATCATAATCAACAGAAAATATATATCAAAGCATCATGAGTAACATAGTTTACTGTCTAGCCCCTAAGAAAAGAACTTAACCGCGGAACGGCATTGTTATAATCACTCCTCTCTTTGTCACTTAATCAAATCTAACCCAAATTACAAAGATAAGTTTTTATTCTATCTAGGGTGCTTATATAGGAGTAAGAGGACGTCTGGAGTTGAGTGGAGGCCAAGAAACATTATCTGGATACAGCTGTCGGCAGTTATTCTCCAAAGGGCACCTTGGTTACGGACCGTATTAGGTGATACGGTCCGTATTGAGACCATGTCGCTGAAGGGTTTAATGCGTATCGCGCTAACTCCTGGTCTGTATCCGCCTAGGTCCATATTAGGCAATACGGGCCGTAACAGAGCCTTAATCGATGAGCGTCGCTTATCCAATTGACTCAATCTTGCTCTATTTGGTGTAAAATAGTCCCAAAACCTGTTTTCCATAAGAAAACATAAAGAAATGTGACAGTAGCATTTTTCTCTAATTAATTAGACATAAGTGTGAGATAATATGCAAAACCTAAGTCAAAACCCAACGTAATTCATCATCATTTTGACTCTGATCAGTGGCTCTGAATCAACATTCTTTTTTTCAACCCATAGCAATAGGGGTTTTCCACAAAGTCGTCGTCCGAAATTTCATACCTACGAAATTCCTCCTGTATAAATGATTGACATTACTTTTTATCACGGCATAATGGACAGTTGTTCTTTTTTTTCTCATTTTTACCTCGATCACTAATTGACTCTCTCTCTCTCTAGGCCAAGATTGGACGACCTACCTCGGTTGCTATTATTCATTCTTTTGGTCCCTTCAATATCGGTATTTTCGTCTCAAAAATCATCTTCTCTTTCTCTCTATCCCTTCCTCCATTTCTCTTTTGTGAGTTGAGTGAGTTGTGAGGGGAAGAGAGAGAAAGATGGGTATAAAATAGCAAAAGAAAAAATAGGGTACTGGCTAGAAAATAGCTGGTACTTAAATAAATAAGGTACCGGCCGGAAAATGACCGGTATTTAAATAAATAGGGTAGCGGTTATTTTTTGACCGGTAGGAACATTTTTATTAATTCTCAGCGAACCTGGATATATTAAGTAATTTGTAATAAACTTTGGATATTAATAGAAATGTCGGAGAATACCATATTGATACTGTACAAACTCTTTAAAATGTGTAACCTCACATTCGGATCCATAACACCAAATTTTTTTATAATATATTCTTACTATTTTGCACGCATGCTGTGACCAAAATGATATGTTATTAATCGAAGTATATAATCATTGGAATTTTATTTAATTGGCTGCATTAAATTTTATTGCTTGAGGGTGCCTTGTGTGCCCACTAAGAGCATCTGGATTGAGATTTTTTTTTTTTTTTTGTATTTCTATTATAATTTTCGGAATGTACGTAACAATAATTTCTAATTTAATTTTTTAAAAGAATAATTAAACTCGTGATCTCTCTTCCATATTAATAATTACTGACATGATCACTAAAAGAAATTAAAAGTTACTTGCACGAGTGTAGAGAATTTAAAAATTAAAATTAACTTAATTTTATTTAGTGCTTGACAGTTGTTTTTAATTTCTATTCTTAATTTACATCAGCTCTAGGAATAATGTAATGTAGGGAACCAGCGCACCTCACAAAACAGTTTCCAACAGCTGTTGTCTAATTGCATCAAGATGAATTATATTGTTTCAGAAACATGAAAAACAAAAGAGGAAAATGCATGAAAACGAAGCAAGAAATTAAATACACGAAAACAAAATATGTACTCTACCACAGAAATCAAGTTTAACAAAAATAAAATGCAAAACATTAATTACTATATATATATACTAGAACCTATTTTAAAATCATTGTTTGTTCAGAAAGAATAAAGAAAGGAAAGTTTCATGAAAGCAATTAATGTTGCTCTTGACCCAAACTGTAACGTATGAATTGAAAAGCATATATTTGATGCAAATGCATGATTAAACTAACCAAAAGGTGAAGACCATATCAAACCATACAGAATCAACTTGTCCTGAGTTCTTCAGATAAAAAGATGTGGCAGATGCACTTACACACAATGACACAAGTAATATTAATATAATTAGGCATGCTACATTACTATTCAAATAACAATGAATTTTAAATTTATGACCCTCACTCAGTGCATAACCAAAATATATATATGTTTTTCAATGCAATAGACACTGTAAAGTAAGACATGCATGGATGGGATCATCCCATCAGATACTCTTTTTTTAAGTTTGTAGGCATATGAATACTCTATAGAAAGCATACTTTTAAAAAAAGAACCTTTAATCATAACACTACACCTTTAATTACAGAAAGGGTAGATTTACTAGAAATTTCACTCTACATCATTAATGATATCACATAATAAAACTAAGTCTTTTAAAGATATGAAATTATTCTACATATACATATATAATGATATCACATGACAAACCTGAAAGGTCTTCAAGATATTGAACTAATTTTAGCAAGTGCATGCAAATGAAGCTATTATTTTCATGCTACTTCAAGTCTATAACAAGCTTTAATGCATCATAACAAACATATATATAGGTGCATTTGGATGAATCGGGGGTTTAGCTAGGTTTACAGCTAATCCAAGATTATGGAATAGCCGCTAACCCAAGTTTTCATTGGAATAGCGGAATAGCCACTAACCCGAGAGAGAGAGAGAGAGAGAGCCTAGGTAGTTGTGTCCAAACACGGAATAGAGTTCAGAATAGCTCGCTAACTTGGGTTAGCACTATTCCTCACACATCCAAACACGAAGTGAATATGCATGCTACATGTCATATACAAAGTACAGGGTTTAAGCTTCCTAGATTGACAAGTGTGTTGTTATGCATGCCAAATTGCCAATGGATTATAACCATGTTGAAAAGGTACACAAAGATCATAAAGACAAAAGTATATATATGATAAATATACAAAATAAGAATGCAACAGAAACTTGCAAGTACATAAACATAAAAACAGCTTAACTTGCACTATTGAGACCAAATGTTCAGAAAAAGGAAAAAGAAGGAAGCTTTGAGAGGCATGCAGACAGATGGTTTAGTTCAAAAGAGGTAAAGTTGAAAAGGTAAAACTATCAAAAGCAAAGGTGTCTTTTTTTACCCATTAAGGGACTGGACCTACAAGCTCTCTTTAGGACTGTACTTTGAAAAGGTAAACATTACCCTCAACCTCAGGACACGTTACAAATGCTAAAAGACAAAACAGCCATGCTTTTACTTAAAACTTCACCCCATTTTTTTTGACTGAAGAACCAGTCAGATTACTAACTAGTTGCCATGGAAAATAGAAAGCTTAATTATACACACCTTGCTTTTCTACAATTTACCAAAAGACATTCATATATAATAACAGTCCTTCCTCATTATTTTATTTTCATTACTCACCGTAATAGGGGGCTATTCGGTATCATATATAGAACTTCTAAAATCAGAATTTAATTAATAACTGACATGCAGGACACCAAACATATCAGCTTGCCAATTTGTCAAACCGAATTAAAAGTACTGGGAATGACACTATTATATAGAGTTCATTCAAAATCAAATTTGGCTTTGCCGATATGTCAAAAATGAAAAGGACGGCACAAGCACTTTCCATAATCAGTCTGTTGTAGTACAGTGGTTGTGTTCTATTTGCTGCACAAATCAGCAACCAACCTTCCAAACATGTCAATCAATAGCTCTGTCGAATCTTTAATTTGACAATAATGCTATTTTGCATAATTAAAGCATGAATGGTGACTGGTTTTGTGTGGGGGGGGTGGGGTTCAATTTTTTTTTTTCCCCAAGGTTATATTTGATATTGTTGTAAGGAATTTGTAGAAACCTGCTGATAGCCTCTATCAGTTTTTCAAAAAAGAATTTGTTGGAACCGATGAAGTTGTGTACCTTTTGTTTCTAGAATAATTATATTAACTAAAATGAGCTAGCTTGGGACTCATTCTATGGAAAACTAAAATAGGGACAACAGGCTTTTAATGTCCTTTGAACTGGCACAACAAGTACATGCATCTCAGCATCTGGCTTCTCACATGAATGTAATACTACACTGGAATAATAAAGAAGAGCACTACAACTCATGCAAAGATCAAGGCAAAACTCAAAATTTGAAATGCAATGAGACACCCTTAAATTTTGGGAGAATTTAATACCTAAAGACAAATAGATGAGCTAACTGTACTACTATTGTGTACATTGACTGAAAACACTTGGAACTAGAAGAACAAGCACACAAATAATTAAGAGGAAATAAAACATTAGGACATAAAAAGAATAAATTAAAAGAAGGGTTCCGATCGACACTGAGCTTACAACACCGGTTACATGAACAATGTAAAAACCAAAATTATTTAAAATGAGTATCTATGTAATAAGCATGAAACACTGCCTCTACTAACCTTGTGAAGCCTCCTAGCCGTTTCTCTTCTAACATGATTCTTTTTCGCCTCAATTATCATAATATAATCACCGTTTATCCACAGCGAAACTCAATCTATCCGACCTCTTATTGAACAATTTAAATGACCACACACTTGATGCATTTCTTCCTTGTGAGCTCGCTAAATTCAAAAGCACCACTTCAAAAACATCAAAATGTTATGTTTTCAATTCTCCTTGGCGCACTTAGCATTACAACATAAATTTCATAATCAAATTAAATTAACATTGATCGAGCTTAATTTGATAAGCATTAAAAGGATGGTCTAACCCCGGCACTGCCCCAACCTCCTCCACCAAAAGCATCACCACCAGTTGGAAACTGATGATATCCTCCACCAACATTGCCCCCCAAATTGTAAAATGAAACACCACCTCCCGCACCACCGGCGCCACCATCACCTCCAGTCACTCCAGAAGATTGCGATGCAGTCGGCTGCTGGCCAGGCCCACCAGGCCCCACCCCAGTTGGCGTAGGAGGAGCAACAGAAGGTGGAGCCACTCCTGCCACCTGTTCCTCTTCCTCACCACCTTCCAAAGGCAATCTCTCATACACAGCATTAGCAAAAGATGCTGCCATCAACACAACCGGTCCGGCTGCCATAAGCGGGCCCACAACACTTCCTCCAACCACTTGCCCCTGCCCGCCAGCGAGAAACACTGTTAACCCGCTGGCGCCAGGTGGGGCCGGTGGAGGCAAAACAGTCCCGGTCAGAGAGAGAATCTCAAACCTGCCACGCAGAGTAGCAACCATGCTGCCAGGAGGAGAAGCGCCAGGCTGACGCAAGGCGACATTCGCCACTGCGCCGCCACCAGAGAGCACACACACACCACGTCCACGGCGCCGCGCATATTCTGACACGCATTCAACCACGTCAGCACCACCAGCAACCTCCAAAACATGGGAGTGGAGCGCGTTGGGGCTATCCCTGGTTACAATAATTGGTGGCTTCGGTTTGTTTTTCGACCCGGGAGGACGACCCCGAGGCCGCCGATTCGGGTTACCGGATCCTGAAGAATCCCCGGCAACCGTTAAGGCGGTAGAAGAAGATGGTTGGTCCGGGTCAGATGGGTTGGTTGGGGTTTTGTCAGGTGAGGGTTTGGGATGTGGAGACTCCATTTTTACATGGGAACCAGGAGTAGTTTGAAGAAGGTGTTGGAGATAGCTACCTGAACCACCTCCGGTACCTCCGCCGCCGGAGCCACCGCCACTAGTAGCGGAGGGGTCATGACGCGAGGGGCGGTCGTCGCCACGCTCCCACCACTTGTTGGTTGTCGCCATCTTGGCGGGTTTTCTCTTCTCGGTTCCTTCCACTTTCTCAGATTCTGTGGTCTTTCTTTATTACTCGATTAATTGGTTTCTGTTTCTTCTCTGCTAAGTTGAATCCAGATGGATGGATGCTGATCGATGCTTCTCTTTCTTCTTTCTTCCTTCTTCTCTTCTAGAATAACACTTTGTGTTGCAATTGAGTTATGGTGTTGACCTCAAGGATGTAATAGTAGATTAGTAGGATAAGAAGAAACTATACCTAAAAGAAGTGTATTTCCCGGTTCAGCTTTAATTTCTAGTGTTTCCTTTGGATAGTGAAGAACTGAAGATGGATGGATTAGTACAGAGGAAGAGAGAGAGAGAGAGAGAGAGAGGGACTGGCGTTTAACTGGCGTGAGGTGATGAAATGAAATGGGGACAAGGGATGGATGGAAGGAAGAGAGAGAAACAGACGGTGGAAAAGAGTGCACAGAAGGTGTATTAAAAGTAGATGCAATGGTAGCATATAGGAGAAAGAAACCAAAGGAGAGAGAGAGAGAGAGAGAAATGGAGAAAAAGATGAGAGAGAGAATACAATGACCAAATAAATTACTGTGCAAGATATTGTAAAAGATTATGTAGGCATTGGCATTGGCGGTGTACACTGCATAAAATAATGAAAGAGAGCTCCTTATTTTACGCACTCTACTTTGACATTCACTTTGGTTCCTTATTTCATTCAAAATAGAAAAAATATATTAATTGTTCAAACTAATGTTATCTGAGTGAGGATATGATAATATGCATATTACGGATATATCTCTAGTATAATTTTTTTTTATTTTTAAAGTTTAAATAGTCAATTTAAACCGTTAAATATAATTTTGATATTAGAATATTTTTTTTGGAGATCAAAATTTTCCATTATTTAAAACTGTTTACTATTTGTTTAGATAGATAGAAAATTATTATTTTTGGATGGTCTAGATTCTTTAGATCAAGTGATTTTCTATCTATTTAAAAAGATAGTAAAAAATTCTAAAAATGTAAAATTTGATCTCCGGGAACATTTTCATTTGAGTATCAAGTTTAATCATTTAGATTGACTGTTTGAACTTTTAAAATAGAAATATGAATCCATAGTATGGGTCGACAAGTAGTATATATATACATGTTACTATAGAGCCTCACTCATATTATTTATTATATTTTAAAACCTTAATATATTTATGGTATAATAAAAAATTTCAGCAGAAGAAGACAGATAATATTTTTAAAATAGAAAGATAAAAAAAAATTTGACAATAAGAATACGATCTTGGAATCTGTTAATAAAATTTTACTTGATTTCATTATTCTTTTCTGGTATTTGCCTTTTTTTTTGGTAAAATATGTTTCTATTTTATTCTGAAGTAAAAAAAAAAAAAAATATGAGTCAAACATCTCCTATTCACTTTTCAAAAGGCTTATATATTTAGTCAAATAGTGGTTTCATTGATAGCAGAGCCATATATTTTTCTTTTTATATTTTTTGGTGATTGAGCTACACAACATACATATATATCTTGTGGATTATCTATTGTATGTTCTGTTAGTGTGAACTGTGAAATATATTGTTGGATGTTATGCAGAGGGGATTGGATGCTGAGCCTACTAGAAGCTAGGTTTAGTGTAGGCTCTTGTGAGTTGTGAGCAGTTGTGTAGGTTTGGTCATTTTGACTAAATACAAGGGTATTTTCGTACCAAAGATAAATCCATATGGGTGGCCTTTTTTGGCGAGGTATACCATCCAACAGCAATGCATTCCAAAAATGGAAAGAAAAGAAAACAAGGGTTTTCTCTAACAAAAAAAAAAAAAAAAATTGAGGCCCTAGCTGAACAGTTCAAGATTATTTTTTTTTTTTTTTTTTTGGTAAGTACATACATCACTTTCAAAGCGGCAAAAATAACACAATTATTGGTTGCTTTCATGTACAGTGGAAATTTGAACGGTCAATAACATTTAAATAAAAGAATAAAATATTTATTTTGTCTTCTTTCATTTATAAATAATCAGAGGTTGTCAATTATGTACCAAAGTTAGAATGTTCTAGAGCTTATGTAAGGAGCCAAGGATCTTATAAATATCAAGTCATTAGAAAATGTTAATGTTAGTAGTTTAAAAATGTATTACAATAATGGATATATTTTAGCACATAATATAACACATTTCTAATATACTTTTTTGCGTTGCCACTAACCAATCAAGATGCATATTTTATAGTCAATGAATATTATGATCACTTCATAAGCACTCTTTCGCATCCAGCACCGAGCACAAGAAGTTGCACCCTTATTTTAGATTATTTTATTTATTTGGAAATAAATAAATGGATTTAAACGAAACAAGCATGATAAAATTTTAAGGGTGGAGCTGTTTTTCAAAATTCCAAAATCCAAAATGCTTGTTTCGTTTAAATCTATTTGTTTATTTTAATTGTTTCCTTAGATTAGCCGTACATCAATAAATTTGCACCTCATACATGAATTAAAGACAGATATTTTTATATTTGGAATTGTATTAAATATTTTGTAACGAATCAGAAACATGAAAATTTGTTTCTGAAATCATAGAAGAAACTCAATCATTGATTTGGTTTATTTAGACAGCAGAGTTATTGGTCCGGTTGCTTAATTTTGTATGTATATTCAGGGGAAGATAAAGATCCAGTAAAGGGCTAGGGGGCAACTGTCTCCTCCTGAATTTTGAATTCTAATAGAGATCTATAAGTTTGAAGGATAAAATTCTTAAATTTTGATTGGTAATTAAAATTAGAAGTTTGAGCAATAGAAATTAGAAATCGGGGAATTGGAAATTATTAAGTTAGATAATTATTTTTTATTTAGTATCTGATTAACTAATGAGTTTGAATCCGATTCTCTATTTGTTTGTCCCCTCTAATGAAAATTTTGAATCTTGTGCATATCCTATATATTAAAATATGTGTACAAACTCTAAAGAGGTGAATCAAAAATTCGGTTTGTCATAGTGAATCGAAAAAAATTCATCGTTCTTCTTCCCGACAAAATATTAAATATATTTCTAAAAATAAAAAATCTGCATGAAAGAATTTAAAAAGGCAAGTATTTTAAATAGGCTACAACAATTCTAGACTAGTAAGAGTCTTGCTGAAGATTTTATCAAATTTGATTTGAACTGCGGTTTTACCCGATCCGATCCAGCGAAATTATAATATGAACTGGCCGGTTTTATTGGTTTTAACCGATTCATTAATTTATGCGATAATTTAAAAAAACTAAACTGAACATGTGACCGAGTCTGGGTTTTTTCAGCCGAACCGGCCAATCTGGTTCGGTTTTGATAACACTGATTCTAGTTGTATAGCATTTTGATACACTGAATGCTCTGTTATTGAAACAGCAGCTATATATCAAAGCTACAGCAGATGCTAAAGATGCTATATATAGTTCATTTGCTGTACCTCTCAAAACTTTATTATCCATTATTTTACATAGATGTTTGTCATTATCTGATAAATTCTACAAAACAGAGTTCTTATTTCTTCATATATATCTTTTAATTTTTACTACGTTGTACTCATATTAATTGACCAAGTTTATAACAAAGGTTGGAAATTAATTGAAATCTAACTTTTACCTCTCAAAAATAAAATTAAATTGGAAGTTTTATGATACAGTTAGAAAATGGGTTAATTTGACCCATTCTTCTATTCTTCCAAGAATTTAATATGTTTTGTACTTTTTTAATATGTCAAATATAATAAGTAAAATGAGAATTGAAAGATCTAGCTAGCCCCTGATCATACATTCAATTTGAATATTTTTTATTTTGTAGTGTATGACACAGTATACTCATTTTACAGTTTTATAATACAAGTTTCAGGATGCACTATATATTTCAAATGGCAGTGTTATTTCACGTAACAATGGTTGTCAAACACATAATGATCATAAGATTTTTAGAATATTAATATTAAATAATGGGAAGAGACGTGAGAGAGAATATATATTCTTCTCAATGCTATTCAATTTTGTTGCCAAATACACTAAACAATGCTATTCAACTTTGTTCTCCTTTGAAATTTTTTTTGCTCTCCTCTGGATGTTTGATTTGTAATTTGAGTTAAATTTAGGGTTAAAATTGAAATGATTTGTTAAATTTTAATTAGTAATTAGAATTATAAGTTAGAGCATTAGAAACTACAAGTCAAAGCATTATTTTTTATCGACCAAATTATTTAATAAATTTAAATCCGATTGGATATGTTTTTGCCCCCTGACGAAAATCCTGGATCAGCCCCTACACATTTCAATATAAAAATCTTGTTGAACGGTTCGAATCGACTATTTGAACTTTAAAAACATAATTAAGAATTCGAAATACGAATAAGACATAAAAAAAATATATCATATTTGAACCCTACTCGTGGAAAAATGAGATCCATCACAAAATGGTCGCACAGTCTGGTATTAAATATAATGATAAAGATTAGGGTGCACATACATGATCCTTTTCATTTTATGGCCTTTGGATTCTAAAATAGATTCAAGTATGTTGATAGATGCCTGAGATTAATTGTACCTTATAAAATAGATTAATCATACAAGAGTTGGATAAAAATATTCTCATTATTTTTGTGTCCCAATTATGCCTCGCATATTTTCCTCTATAGTCTAAATAGTCAATCCGATCTGCTCAATATGATCTCCATATTAAAAATATAGCTGGAGACAAAATTTTATATTTTTCAAAAATTATTTACTATCTATTTTAGATAGTTACAAAATCATTATTTTTCATAAGATTAGGGGTCATTCAAAAAGAGTGATTTTATACCTATTTAAAAAATAGTAACAAAATTCACAAAATATAAAATTTGGTCCCCAAGCTTTTAACATGATGATCATGTAAGCAGTTTGGATTGATTGTTTTAACTTTAAAAACATATTTTAGGATGTGAGACAAGATTGGCATGTAAACAATGAGACATTTTAACCTATTTAAGAGTGAGTCTATGGTACCATGCATAGCACAAATTGGTTCATAATACAAATCAATATTTTTATTTTCAAAATCCTAACAGTCAATCCAAACCATTCAACATAATTTCCATATGAATATATACTTTCAAACCGAATTTTATATTTTTTTTAATTTTTTTACTATTTTTAAAGATAGGTAGAAAATCACTTGACTTGAACCATCCAAAACTGTAATTTTCTACCTATCTTAAAAAATAGTAAAAAATTCTAAAAAATATAAAATTCGGTTTGCATGTACATATCTATATAGGATCATATTTAACGGTTCAAGATTGACAGTTAGAATTTGAATACGAAGAACTGTCATTTTCTACTTATCTTAAAAAATAGTAAAAAAATTCTAAAAAATATAAAATTCGGTCTGCAAGTACATATTTATATAGGAATCATGTTGAACGGTTCGGATTGACCGTTATTGATCCGTATTACGGACCAATCCGTGCTATGCATAGTACCATAGACTCACTCCCTACTCAATCATACAATTATATTTAGGATTTTTGTTGGTCAACATTTTACAAAAATAATTAATTATATATAGATATTTTTTATATTTTCCTTCAAATTGTGAGTTCTTACATGAACAAAGTTACTCTTACATGTTTTTATGGATCTGCAATAAAAAATAAATAGGGTGAGAATTTATTTACAAGGAATTAGTTTGACGACTTTGACAACCGTACAAAATAATTTGTAAATTAACATCCGACAAGTAAAATGTAATTCAAACTTTATACACCTCGTATACATGAAAAATGCTGAAAATAATTTTATGCAAGTTTCACAGTTCATTAACTGGTGTAATGTTTAACCGCATAAACTTAGTTGATGTAATATGAAATAAGTTTGGAATTGTGTGAAAATGGATACACAAGTACGCAACTAATCTATAACAAAAATAATATGTCTATAATTAATTTATATAAATTTGAAAACACAGCAGAGCTGCAGAGCAGGCCCACTGAAAAGAATAATAAATGATATAGCACAGTGCGGAGTGCCCTGCCCAGCTTATCCGGCTGCCCAATAAAAACAACAACTGAGGAAGGCAGGAAGCAATGCAATGCAAGGAAAACAACTGAGGAAGGCCCTCGGTGTAGAACTAGGACATGTGGCCATGTGGCCATGTGGCCATGTGCGGGAGGGGTGATCACGTGCGGTCAACGAGTCAAAGGGAGTGGAGATGTATTTTAAAGGCGCGATAATCACTCAAGCCGTACAGCTGTCAGACACGTGGTGCACTGCTGCCCGGTCAGGGGCATCGGGACTTGGTCAACCTTATCGCACCCTCCCTGCCCTCTCTCTGACCCGACCTAACGAATCCTAGATTCTCCGTCTTCAGTACTGCATCTCACATTATGTAGCGATGCATAATTGAATACGATAGTAACTCGTTACACAAATTGTTATTTGTCTTGCTGGATAGATGATTGGATTAGTTACAGGCTGTTTCTCGTCTGCTCCTGCAGCGCGTCGATGATTGACACCTGCGACTTGGAGGAGTTATTAGTAGTCCTACTCCTCGAGAAATGAAGAAATTATAAGCTCGCTCGTACTACTGTACTAGTCAGCTTTGAATTTGATTAACGACGATTACTTCCACTCCTTTCATCCTTTGGGAACTTGTAGCTCAGTAGCTCAAGCAAATTGTGCTGCAACAAAAAATGATGATGGCGCACAGAAGCAGACCAGTAAAAAGTCAAAAACTAATGATGTCTAAAATTTTAATTCAACATGTTACAGTAGAACAAAATTAGTTATCTCATTATAATTACGTCACGTTACCTCACATGTGTTGATCAAGTGACGCAACTAATGTTTTGCTTGACATAATTGTCTTTCATCATCTTAGTCACGTCATACAAATTCAGGTAACTAATTTTGTAAATATTATTTCTTAATTATAATTATTTTATAACAGTTTTTTATTTTTTTATACATATTGTTATTATTTTCTTTAAACTAACTTAAACTTGAAAACAATAATTAAACGCAATCAGTTACGTTACGTGACGTGATCAAGTCAAAGTGTGATAGTTCGTCACATTTTTCCTTCTCTATTATAGACCTAAATTATAATTTCTTCTTGGGGACAAGTGTTATTTTTGTGTAAAAAAATTAACATTTTATTAAAGTCTAAACCATATTACTGACTAAACTAAATTTATTAATTGGTGTCATTGAAGACAATTTCTTTAATTAGTAATCTGTTTTATATTCTGAGCCGCTTATTATTTTTTTCAAACACTGATTAAAAATATCACCTTCTTTAACATATTTTGTACTTGAACTTTAATTCATCTTCGGATCTTAAGCATCGATCTCTACTCACAAATTAAATATTCTTGAACTCTATCCACAAATAAGATAATCAAACATAAACTTCTTAACGTGAATCAAAATTTAAATCCCTTTTTTATTGCCGAACAGTCCTACTATGTGTTACTATGATCTATAATAAATTAATATGAAATACGAAACAAACCAATAAATATATTATCTCAACAATTTAGAAAAGATCAAGAAAACTGCTGATAGATCGAGAAAGATACATGCTTATATCATCCTTCTATCATCGAATACAATTACCATATTTTAGTAACAACATGCTTAACATTAACATATAAGATATGACTTTTAGGATCGAAATATAGAACTAATTATATAATTACTAGTATTGTACCCGTGCGTTGCAATAGTGACATATTACAAGAGAACATAAAAAATCAAATACAAAATGACATATTTTCATAAAAAATTTAGTCTTAATGATAAATAACATTTCTTAATTGACATATATGTTTTTTTTTATCTTTTTCACATATTTCATAAAAAAAATCTCCTACAAAATAATATATTAAATGACAAATAGTATTCTTTAAATGATATAAAAAATTAGAAAGAAATGAAGATATGATCAATGAACTATCAATCAATCCAAAACATTTTAAATGACATTTAGAAAATGGAAAAATAAAATGAGGACTAATCAGAAAAATGATACAATTAGGATTGGTGAGTACGTGTCTAAATAAATTTAGGCTTCTATACGTAAAAAAATATAAAAAAAGATGTATAGAATCAGAATATTTGATCGGAAGCTGATATTCAATCCTAAAGTTCATCTTTTAACAAAATCGTTGGTGAATCAGGACATCTACGTGCTTAATATAAGAATGGAGATATATAATTTATGGAGTTCTTTACATAAAGCAATCCACAACACACTTGTAAAATCTCTTAACATTTTTACATTTCATATAATATTTTTCTTGTGCTCTTTTTTTTTCACAATCACTTCAGTTATAATCATCTTTTTAATTAACATGTGCTGAATATAATTAATGAGACTTAAATCCGTGAAATATTGAGAATTTAAAAGAGCATACCGCTTGTACTTTATGAGCAAGTAATTTGCAACATGTTGTGCCCTTCATTTAAGATTTTTTTACTTTTAGAAAAATAATAAATATTTTCAAAAGAATCTGAAAGATGATTAAATTTTATCAATAAAGAAATTGTGACCAACTGTGTAGTGCTTTGAAACACTAAAAATTTCTTCTATCCCATGAAAAAATTTCTCCATCTTTTTTGGTTCTTTGAAAAATATTTATTATTATTAGAAAAAATAAAGATATCTGCCTTCTTTGGACCTAGTAAATATATATATATGTTTGCAAATATTTTTATGACGTATGTCATGGTAGCAATATTTTGTAATGCTGTCATTAATTATCACTTTATATATCAACCTCTTAATTTTTAACATAATCTAACCATGCATGAGTTGACATGAACACTTTTCATCTCCTCTTAATAAATCTTGCTAACATTGTATTAAATTAATATGCATTATGCAACTAGGTAGAGTTGATAGAACGGTTTAATATAATTTAACTCCGCTCTGTTTGAAATTTTTGGTAGATGCCATACTTCATACTAGGAGCGCCAATAACGTATTGTACTATAATATTAGAATTTGACTTTAAAATATTTGGAAGAAGGTTTCAATGCTCTCCATTCATAGCAATTAGCAAGAGATGGATATATTCCTGTTTCCTGATCGGTGTTTTTCTATCTTATTTATTATACTTTTATGTTGATCACCTAATTCCAAGTTTAAACAAATTAGAAACACATACTCATATCCGAATACATGCGGAGCCATGAAATGAGATACGGTGGAGCAAAATTTCTAGGATTGAGTATAATTGTATAATTATTTTAAACACAAACATATTTATCTAACTTTAAAAATGTGACAAAAAAATATTATATTTTGGAAAAATTTTGGACAAAGATTAGGTAAGTGTCCTCCCCTGAATTCATGTGGCATTGCCACTAGATCCGACTAATAAATACATATTGATAGAATAACTTAGCAATATTTAATAATCGGATATTCATCACGCTAACTTTTGTAACGAGTTCATCAATAAAATTCAAATCCTATGTTTCAATAATGGTAATAATCCACAATTTATGTAAGCTCTCTAATTAGCTTCCTTTGCAATATTTTTGTCATTACATATAAACACTTTAACAAAAAAAAATATAAATATTCATGAGGTGCATATGAGAAGAGCAATTTTCACCTTCCCATATTTATAGTAAAAAAAAACTCGATTATATTTGATTGGCCCATGTACTAATGACTCTTAATAAATCAAATCTCGGCTCACCAGTGATGGGGTATATTTGATGTAAGGGGTACCTCCATTACTATAACAATGGAGAGGATATTCCGATGGTGATGTGATGTTCCACTTGTTACTATCATTTTATATTTTGTGTCGCATTAAACCGGTCTAACTAAAATGTTTTCATTGACATTACCATGCAAACTTATCTGTCTTAAACCAATCACCAATCCAATATATAAATATAATAGTTGAGGAGGTTTAAATGTCCAAATCTTTTGCGCACTTCATCCTAACCCCATTTAAAATTAAAATAACAACAATATAATATAACATCAATAAACCAAATTTAAAAATTAACATAACAACATATCATTTATATTATTGTATTTTAATAAAATAAAAAGTTAATTCATGTTTTTGTCTTTATTAAGAATATTAAAATCAACATATACAATTGTTATCAATTGTCATTTTTTACTAACTCTTTAATACTTACTAAAGCATGTTCCAAAATCTTAATACCATTTTATGTTAGGGAAAAAAATAATTTAATTAGGTCATATGTAATGTTTTAGTTTCTCTATCTAAGTTTTGCATTTTCAAAGTTACTATATTTTTCAGGATTAATTAAAGCATAGTGAAGAAAAACAATATAAGATTATATTTAACATCTCGTCCAAATATCATCTAATAATAGCAAGCACAAGCGTGTTAACCAATTAAAACAAAGGAGCTATCCCTTGCATGAATTTAAATATAAAAATTATAATTATTAACTTATAATTAAACCAGCTCGTGCAATTTTCAGACAAGAATATGAACAAGTTGTTAAATTCGTAGAAATTAATGAATGAAAGCTTGCAG
>JAJGRW010001368.1:939021-1115088 GCA_025461045.1 Carex parvula
AACAGGAGGCTGGAGCTTGTTTCGTTTAAATTCTTTTTTATTTCCAAATAAATAAAATAATCTAAATAAGGGTGCAACTTCCTGTGCTCGGTGCTGGATGCTATATTAACATTTTACTTTCGCTTTCAATTCTTGCCTAAATTTAGTTTGAGAATTTACAACTTGGAATATATGCGAAAGAGTGCTTATGAAGTGATCATAATATTCATTGACTATAAATATGCATCTTGATGGTAGTGGCAACGCAAAAAGTATATTAGAAATGTGTTATATATGTGCTTTAAAATATATCCATTATTGTAACATTTTTAAACTACTAACATTAACATTTCTAATGACTTGATATTTATAAGATCCTGGCTCCTACATAAGCTCTAGAACATTTCTATACTTTGGTACATAATTGACAACCTCTGATTATTATAAATGAAAGAAGACAAAATAAATTTTTATTCTTTTATTTAAATGTTATTGACCGTTCAAATTTCCACTGTACATGAAAGCAACCAATAATATGTGTTATTTTGCCGCTTTGAAAGTGATGTATGTACTTACCAAAAAAAAAAATAAAAAATAATATTGAACTGTTCAGCTAGGGCCTCAATTTTTTTTTTTTTTTGTTAGAGAAAACCCTGTTTCTTTTCTTTCCATTTTTGGAATGCATTGCTGTTGGATGGTATACCTCGCCAAAAAAGGCCACCCATATGGATTTATCTTGGTACGAAAATACCCTTGTATTTAGTCAAAATGACCAAACCTACACAACTGCTCACAACTCACAAGAGCCTACACTAAACCTAGCTTCTAGTAGGCTCAGCATCCAATCCCCTCTGCATAACATCCAACAGTATATTTCACAATTCACACTGACAGAACATACAATAGATAATCCACAAGATATATATGTATGTTGTGCAGCTCAATCACCAAAAAATATAAAAAGAAAAATATATGGCTCTGCTATCAATGAAACCACTATTTGACTAAATATATAAGCCTTTTGAAAAGTGAATAGGAGATGTTTGACTCATATTTTTTTTTTTTTTTTACTTCAGAATAAAATAGAAACATATTTTACCAAAAACAAAGGCAAATACCAGAAAAGAATAATGAAATCAAGTAAATTTTATTAACATGATTCAAGATCGTATTCTTATTGTCAAATTTTTTTTATCTTTCTATTTTAAAAATATTATCTGTCTTCTTCTGCTGAAATTTTTTATTATACCATAAATATATTAAGGTTTTAAAATATAATAAATAATATGAGTGAGGCTCTATAGTAACATGTATATATATACTACTTGTCGACCCATACTATGGATTCATATTTCTATTTTAAAAGTTCAAACAGTCAATCTAAATGATTTAACTTGATACTCAAATGAAAATGTTCCCGGAGATCAAATTTTACATTTTAGAATTTTTTACTATCTTTTTAAATAGATAGAAAATCACTTGATCTAAAGAATCTAGACCATCCAAAAATAATAATTTTCTATCTATCTAAACAAATAGTAAACAGTTTTAAATAATGGAAAATTTTGATCTCCAAAAAAAATATTCTAATATCAAAATTATATTTAACGGTTTAAATTGACTATTTAAACTTTAAAAATTTAAAAAAAAATTATACTACGGATCTATCCGTAATATGGATATTATCATATCCTCACTCGATCAAATAACATTAACTTTAAGCAATTAATATATTTTTTCTATTTTGAATGAAATAAGGAACCAAAGTGAATGTCAAAGTAGAGTGCGTAAAATAAGGAGCTCTCTTTCATTATTTTATGCAGTGTACACCGCCAATGCCAATGCCTACATAATCTTTTACAATATCTTGCACAGTAATTTATTTGGTCATTGTATTCTCTCTCTCATCTTTTTCTCCATCTCTCTCTCTCTCTCTCTCTCTCTCTCTCTCCTTTGGTTTCTTTCTCCTATATGCTACCATTGCATCTACTTTTAATACACCTTCTGTGCACTCTTTTCCACCGTCTGTTTCTCTCTCTTCCTTCCATCCATCCCTTGTCCCCATTTCATTTCATCACCTCACGCCAGTTAAACGCCAGTCCCTCTCTCTCTCTCTCTCTCTCTCTCTTCCTCTGTACTAATCCATCCATCTTCAGTTCTTCACTATCCAAAGGAAACACTAGAAATTAAAGCTGAACCGGGAAATACACTTCTTTTAGGTATAGTTTCTTCTTATCCTACTAATCTACTATTACATCCTTGAGGTCAACACCATAACTCAATTGCAACACAAAGTGTTATTCTAGAAGAGAAGAAGGAAGAAAGAAGAAAGAGAAGCATCGATCAGCATCCATCCATCTGGATTCAACTTAGCAGAGAAGAAACAGAAACCAATTAATCGAGTAATAAAAGAAAGACCACAGAATCTGAGAAAGTGGAAGGAACCGAGAAGAGAAAACCCGCCAAGATGGCGACAACCAACAAGTGGTGGGAGCGTGGCGACGACCGCCCCTCGCGTCATGACCCCTCCGCTACTAGTGGCGGTGGCTCCGGCGGCGGAGGTACCGGAGGTGGTTCAGGTAGCTATCTCCAACACCTTCTTCAAACTACTCCTGGTTCCCATGTAAAAATGGAGTCTCCACATCCCAAACCCTCACCTGACAAAACCCCAACCAACCCATCTGACCCGGACCAACCATCTTCTTCTACCGCCTTAACGGTTGCCGGGGATTCTTCAGGATCCGGTAACCCGAATCGGCGGCCTCGGGGTCGTCCTCCCGGGTCGAAAAACAAACCGAAGCCACCAATTATTGTAACCAGGGATAGCCCCAACGCGCTCCACTCCCATGTTTTGGAGGTTGCTGGTGGTGCTGACGTGGTTGAATGCGTGTCAGAATATGCGCGGCGCCGTGGACGTGGTGTGTGTGTGCTCTCTGGTGGCGGCGCAGTGGCGAATGTCGCCTTGCGTCAGCCTGGCGCTTCTCCTCCTGGCAGCATGGTTGCTACTCTGCGTGGCAGGTTTGAGATTCTCTCTCTGACCGGGACTGTTTTGCCTCCACCGGCCCCACCTGGCGCCAGCGGGTTAACAGTGTTTCTCGCTGGTGGGCAGGGGCAAGTGGTTGGAGGAAGTGTTGTGGGCCCGCTTATGGCAGCCGGACCGGTTGTGTTGATGGCAGCATCTTTTGCTAATGCTGTGTATGAGAGATTGCCTTTGGAAGGTGGTGAGGAAGAGGAACAGGTGGCAGGAGTGGCCCCACCTTCTGTTGCTCCTCCTACGCCAACTGGGGTGGGGCCTGGTGGGCCTGGCCAGCAGCCGACTGCATCGCAATCTTCTGGAGTGACTGGAGGTGATGGTGGCGCCGGTGGTGCGGGAGGTGGTGTTTCATTTTACAATTTGGGGGGCAGTGTTGGTGGAGGATATCATCAGTTTCCAACTGGTGGTGATGCTTTTGGTGGAGGAGGTTGGGGCAGTGCCGGGGTTAGACCATCCTTTTAATGCTTATCAAATTAAGCTCGATCAATGTTAATTTAATTTGATTATGAAATTTATGTTGTAATGCTAAGTGCGCCCAAGGAGAATTGAAAACATAACATTTTGATGTTTTTGAAGTGGTGCTTTTGAATTTAGCGAGCTCACAAGGAAGAAATGCATCAAGTGTGTGGTCATTTAAATTGTTCAATAAGAGGTCGGATAGATTGAGTTTCGCACTTTCGCTGTGGATAAACGGTGATTATATTATGATAATTGAGGCGAAAAAGAATCATGTTAGAAGAGAAACGGCTAGGAGGCTTCACAAGGTTAGTAGAGGCAGTGTTTCATGCTTATTACATAGATACTCATTTTAAATAATTTTGGTTTTTACATTGTTCATGTAACCGGTGTTGTAAGCTCAGTGTCAATCGGAACCCTTCTTTTAATTTATTCTTTTTATGTCCTAATGTTTTATTTCCTCTTAATTATTTGTGTGCTTGTTCTTCTAGTTCCAAGTGTTTTCAGTCAATGTACACAATAGTTAGTAGAGTTAGCTCATCTATTTGTCTTTAGGTATTAAATTCTCCCAAAATTTAAGGGTGTCTCATTGCATTTCAAATTTTGAGTTTTGCCTTGATCTTTGCATGAGTTGTAGTGCTCTTCTTTATTATTCCAGTGTAGTATTACATTCATGTGAGAAGCCAGATGCTGAGATGCATGTACTTGTTGTGCCAGTTCAAAGGACATTAAAAGCCTGTTGTCCCTATTTTAGTTTTCCATAGAATGAGTCCCAAGCTAGCTCATTTTAGTTAATATAATTATTCTAGAAACAAAAGGTACACAACTTCATCGGTTCCAACAAATTCTTTTTTGAAAAACTGATAGAGGCTATCAGCAGGTTCTACAAATTCCTTACAACAATATCAAATATAACCTTGGGGAAAAAAAAAAAATTGAAACCCCCCCACACACACACAAAACCAGTCACCATTCATGCTTTAATTATGCAAAATAGCATTATTGTCAAATTAAAGATTCGACAGAGCTATTGATTGACATGTTTGGAAGGTTGGTTGCTGATTTGTGCAGCAAATAGAACACGACCACTGTACTACAACAGACTGATTATGGAAAGTGCGTGTGCCGTCCTTTTCATTTTTGACATATCGGCAAAGCCAAATTTGATTTTTGAATGAACTCTATATAATAGTGTCATTCCCAGTACTTTTAATTCGGTTTGACAAATTGGCAAGCTGATATGTTTGGTGTCCTGCATGTCAGTTATTAATTAAATTCTGATTTTAGAAGTTCTATATATGATACCGAATAGCCCCCTATTATGGTGAGTAATGAAAATAAAATAGTGAGGAAGGACTGTTATTATATATGAATGTCTTTTGCTAAATTGTAGAAAAGCAAGGTGTGTATAATTAAGCTTTCTATTTTCCATGGCAACTAGTTTGTAATCTGACTGGTTCTTCAGTCAAAAAAAATGGGGTGAAGTTTTAAGTAAAAGCATGGCTGTTTTGTCTTTTAGCATTTGTAACGTGTCCTGAGGTTGAGGGTAATGTTCACCTTTTCAAAGTACAGTCCTAAAGAGAGCTTGTAGGTCCAGTCCCTTAATGGGTAAAAAAAGACACCTCTGCTTTTGATAGTTTTACCTTTTCAACTTTACCTCTTTTGAACTAAACCATCTGTCTGCATGCCTCTCAAAGCTTCCTTCTTTTTCCTTTTTCTGAACATTTGGTCTCAATAGTGCAAGTTAAGCTGTTTTTATGTTTATGTACTTGCAAGTTTCCTAATTCCTGTTGCATTCTTATTTTGTATATTCATCATATATATACTTTTGTCTTTATGATCTTTGTGTACGTACCTTTTCAACATGGTTATAATCCATTGGCAATTTGGCATGCATAACAACACACTTGTCAATCTAGGAAGCTTAAACCCTGTACTTTGTATATGACATGTAGCATGCATATTCACTTCGTGTTTGGATCTGTGAGGAATAGTGCTAACCCAAGTTAGCGAGCTATTCTGAACTCTATTCCGTGTTTGGACACAACTACCTAGGCTCTCTCTCTCTCTCTCTCTCTCTCTCTCTCTCTCTCTCTCGGGTTAGTGGCTATTCCGCTATTCCAATGAAAACTTGGGTTAGCGGCTATTCCATAATCTTGGATTAGCTGTAAACCTCGCTAAACCCCCGATTCATCCAAATGCACCTATATATATGTTTGTTATGATGCATTAAAGCTTGTTATAGACTTGAAGTAGCATGAAAATAATAGCTTCATTTGCATGCACTTGCTAAAATTAGTTCAATATCTTGAAGACCTTTCAGGTTTGTCAAGTGATATCATTATGTTATGTAGAATAATTTCATATCTTTAAAAGACTTAGTTTTATTATGTGATATCATTAATGATGTAGAGTGAATTTCTAGTAAATCTACCCTTTCTGTAATTAAAGGTGTAGTGTTATGATTAAAGGTTCTTTTTTTGAAAGTATGCTTTCTATAGAGTATTCATATGCCTACAAACTTAAAAAAGAGTATCTGATGGGATGATCCCATCCATGTCTTACTTTACAGTGTCTGTTGCATTGAAAAACATATATATTGGTCATAAGTTTAAAAATCATTGTTATTTGAATAGTAATGTAGCATGCCTAATTATATAAATATTAATTGTGTCATTGTGTGTAAGTGCATCTGCCACATCTTTTTATCTGAAGAACTCAGGACAAGTTGATTCTGTATGGTTTGATATGGTACACCTTTTGGTTAGTTTAATCATGCATTTTCATCAAATATATGCTTTTCAATTCATACCTTACAGTTTGGGTCAAGAGCAACATTAATTGCTTTCATGAAACTTTCCTTTCTTTATTCTTTCTGAACAAACAATGATTTTAAAATAGGTTCTAGTATATATATAGTAATTAATGTTTTGCATTTTATTTTTGTTAAACTTGATTTCTGTGGTAGAGTACGTATTTTGTTTTCGTGTATTTTCTTGCTTCGTTTTCATGCATTTTCCTCTATTGTTTTTCATGTTTCTGAAACAATATAATTCATCTTGATGCAATTAGACAACAGCTGTTGGAAACTGTTTTGTGAGGTGCGCTGGTTCCCTACATTACATTATTCCTAGAGCTGATGTAAATTAAGAATAGAAATTAAAAACAACTGTCAAGCACTAAATAAAATTAAGTTAATTTTAATTTTTAAATTCTCTACACTGGTGCAAGTAACTTTTAATTTCTTTTAGTGATCATGTCAGTAATTATTAATATGGAAGAGAGATCACGAGTTTAATTATTCTTTTAAAAATTAAATTAGAAATTATTGTACGTACATTCCAAAAATTATAATAGAAATACAATACGTGCTTTTAGAAATACAAAAAAAAAAAAAAAATCTCAATCCAGATGCTCTTAGTGGGCACACAAGGCACCCTCAAGCAATACAATTTTATGCAGCCAATTAAATAAAATTCCAATGATTATACTTCGATTAATAACATATCATTTTGGTCACAGCATGCGTGCAAAATAGTAAGAATATATTATAAAAAATTCGGGGTTATGGGGAGATGAATACATGGATCGGAATGTGAGGTTACACATTTTAAAGAGTTTGTACAGTATCAATATGGTATTCTCCGACATTTTTATTAATTCCAAAGTTTATTACAAATTAATTAATATACTCAGGTTTGCGGGAATTAATAAAAATATTTCTACCGGTCAAAAAATAACCAGTACTCTATTTATTTAAATACCGGTCATTTTCCGGCCGGTACCTTATTTATTTAAGTACTAGCTATTTTCTAGCCAGTACTCTATTTTTTCTTTTGCTATTTTATACCCATCTTTCTCTCTCTCCCCCTCACAACTCACTCAACTCACAAAAGAGAAAGGGAGGAAGGGATAGAGAGAAAGAGAAGATGATTTTTGAGACGAAAATACCGATATTTGAAGGGACCAAAAGAATGAATAGTAGCAACCGAGATAGGTCGTCCAATCTTGGCCTAGCGAGAGAGGGTCAATTAGTGATCGAGGTAAAAATGAGAAAAAGAAGAACAACTGTCCATTATGCCGTGATAAAAAGTAATGTCAATCATTTATACAGGAGGAATTTCGTAGGTATGAAATTTCGGACGACGACTTTGTGGAAAACCCCTATTGCTATGGGTTGAAAAAAAGAATGTTGATTCAGAGCCACTGATCAGAGTCCAAAATGATAATGAATTACGTTGGGTTTTGACTTAGGTTTTGCATATTATCTCACACTTATGTCTAATTAATTAGAGAAAAATGCTACTGTCACCTTTCTTTATGTTTTCTTACGGAAAACAGGTTTTGGGACTATTTTACACCAAATGGAGCAAGATTGGGTCAATTGAATAAGCGACGCTCATCGATTAAGGCTCTGTTACGGCCCGTATTGCCTAATATGGACCTAGTCGGATACATACCAGGAGTTAGCGCGATACGCATTAAACCCTTCAGCGACATGGTCTCAATACGGACCGTATCACCTAATACGGTCCGTAACCAAGGTGCCCTTTGGGGAATAACTGCCGACAGCTGTATCCAGATCATGTTTCTTGGCCTCCACTCAACTCCAGACGTCCTCTTACTCCTATATAAGCACCCTGGATAGAATAAAACTTATCTTTATAATTTGAGTTAGATTTGATTAAGTGAGAAAGAGAGGAGTGATTATAACAATGCCGTTCCGCGGCTAAGTTCTTTTCTTAGGGGCTAGACAGTAAACTATGTTACTCATGATGCTTTGATATATATTTTCTGTTGATTATGATTTCTTGTTATTTAATTGAAATGCTTTTGTGATTTATTATCCCTTCATCTAATATCGATGATCTAGTTTAATCCGTTAGGGTAGTGACAGTGCTTTAATTGTAAGAGAAACTATGTTGCACGAGTTAGCCTCGTTAGGAGTCATTGGATTTATGTGAAGAAAACCTTAGCGGGAAACCATAAATCGAAACAACAAAACGCGAACCAAGTTCTATCATTTGCGTAAGATAATTCGCAGTGATCTATGTAATAACTTGTGTATTTAGAGATCTGTCATTTGCGTAAGATAACTCGCAGTGTCTTATGTAGTATCTCGATGGAAGATCTGTCATTTGCGTAAGATAACTCGCAGTGTCCTATGTGGTGTCTTTCATGAAAACAAAAACAAGACATCAGACCCAACAGTAGAATATCAAAGTGGGTTGAGTAGTAATGGTGTGCCGAAACTCTAGAAATTCTCATCTCTATCTTTATTTTAATTACTTTTAATTATTACTAAATTTACAATTGATCACAACTTCAACTCTCAAAATTTCAGATTTCGTCTAGTCTTTCGAAAGATTGTAATTTGATCGCTCAAGACTCTGAACCAATATTCCCTGTGAATCGACCTTGATTATACTACTCGATAGGATTGTGCGCTTACAGTCCGAACCGATACATTTCTGAGTTTATAAATTTTAAAAGAAAACATCGCTCTCTTTTGAGTGATCAGCCACCAACATCGGACTATGAGTTTGTTCCTTGTACTTATACTGGTAAGGCTACCTCTTCGTCTGCTGTGACTAATCCAGATCCAACAAAATCGGCTCGTTCTAAGAAATAGTATTAGTAGGGTTTAAAATTTGAATGCATTTTGGTTTGGTTCCAAGAAGTAGTATTATTGTAGTTGGATGAATTAGGTTGTAAATTTTTTAAGTTTCTTTAGTGTTTATTTTGTAGATTTTATTTTATCAATTCAGAATTTGTTTAAACTTAATGTGTTTGTGCTTTATTAATTAAATTAGAATTACTTTTTATTTAGTAGTCACCTATTGTTTCCTTTAAAGATGAAGGCGTGAGAAAGAATTCAGAGTCACAATTAAATTCGTAGCCAAGTCAGACTTGCATCACAAATTGCAAATAAAAAAGTTCTGATGCCCCATTCGTCAACCTTCTATTTCATCCATCATTATTACATGACGGATGTGTTTTTGCCTCCCAACCCTAATTCAACCCTTGCTCGGAAGGATTCTTGCTTCAGTATTAGCAGGCCATTCTCGCATATTGCCAATGGGAACAAATACCCCACTCCAAGTACTTTCAAGAAAGTTCTCAGTGTACCAGTCTGTAATAAGTTGGTCCTCGCACTAGTTTCGTCACGACAAACAACTAAGACATGAGTGCACGGAATAGAAGTTAATTGGATCCCTCTGCAAGTACATTCCATTTGGTTGTCGGGACCGCATGTCACAATGTACACGAACTCCCTGTGAGTAAGTTCCATATTGCCTATGTCGCTACGGGTCAAAGGAACGTACTCATTTGGGGTTGAAACTTGGTACTGACCTTAGCTGTTCGTATAACGCACCAAATGCATTCTTGCAGCTTTCTTCCAATGTTTTCTAGTCTTTTGTAAAACCCGATTGGAAAGAACCTGGTTCTTGTCTTTTAGTTCCATTAGCCGCTGTCGCCGCTCAACAAATCATCTGTTGCACTTGTAAACCGTATCCTCCACTATGGCAATCACGGGCATTCTACGGCTCATTCGGAATACATTGTTGAGCAAAATCTTCCATCACAGGTTTGGGAAATCATAGGTTTGGAAAATCTTCTCATAATTAGACGGCTCCATCGCATCACTAGGACGTACTTTGCCCACATTCCTTAAAAATGCATTACACATTGGATTTAGCTACAGAAAACAAAGAAATGTTACTTCATTTTCAGAATAGTCTTATAAAATAATTAAACGAAATGTTATAAATTAGACATACCTGAGCAAATTCTTCGAACATCTCTTTCAACCTTCTTGGCTTCTTCTTCTTCGCTCATTCTCTGAACCTCCAAGCGTACCACTTGTCCTTTCTACAGTTCTGGACCAGGTTGTCAGCAACATGCTGCATACAAAACCTGTGCACAAAAAGCTCAGAAGACCATCTGTATTTTGCTGTCAGTGCAGCTTTGATCCCCTTGTGCTGGTCTGATATATAACACATACAAATTTATCATATCCGAGTACTTCAATACTCAACCATCGTAAGAAAAAACCCTAGTTCTCACTATCCTCCTTGTGCACAATTGCAAATGCAATAGGCAACAATTGGTTCTCGGCATTATAGCCGCAAGCTATCAAAAGCATCCCCTCATACCGTCCAGACAAGAAGCATGCATCTATGCTGATCACTGGTCTCAAGTACTAAAAAGTTGCAATACATGGACCAAAAGCCCATGCTACGGCCCTGAACTGAACAATATGTCTCATAATTTCTCCTGATTCTTTATCTCGTATCAGACTGGTCAGAAATTGGTACTTTGAGCCGGGATTCTTGTCGCAAATTGTCATAAACAGTGGTCTCAGCAAGCAGTATGAAGTCTCCCAACTCCCAAATTGTCGGGCTATTGCAATCTCACTGCCCCTTCACAGTTAGTTGTATTTCAGGGTTACATTATCATACACAGATAAACAAAGTCTGCTACCATCTGGATGCTCATACATGGGTCTTTCTTAATACTTCTCTTAATGACATCGGCAATGATTGATGCCGTTAGACATTCATTGTCGGTCATTGTATACTTAGTCCTACATGTGTGAGGCTTGTCTTGCCTCGTTATAACCCATGCATCTCCATATTCCGCTGGTTTTCCCCTAAGTTCGTAATCACAACGTGGGTCCTTGCACACCACATGAATTCGATCCCTATCATTTTTTTTCATTCTAATCTCCTGATTCTTAGTAATATGGTGCTATATTATCTTCTTAATTAGATCATCATTCCTTTTAAAATATTGGTCCGACACTATCTCACCTTTGTACTCAATCCGTTGCCCATAGTAACCAATATCTGCTTCTAAACTCAGATACATCATTAAAGTCTGGGAATGGGTGTGTATCAGTCCGGCCACTAAGCTACATATTCTCATATCCGACCACAAATTGAGTTGTTTCAACTGGACCATCTTCACCATAACCCTCCAGGTGATCAGAGTCCCAGTTTTCTCCATCAAATTCATCCCCACTTTGCAGATCTTCCTCAGAAATTTCATTAATATTTTCAAATCCGACCTAATTTCATCGTCTACTGGTGCCCGGTCTGGGGTAAGGTTCTAGTGGAGGTAATAGTAAAGGCTCCACATGCACGGGTCTAGATGGGGATGAAACTTGGAGTATTGGTTGAGGTCGTGATTGGGGTCTAGTGAAGTGTATGGATTGTTTGTTTCTGGGTCAGTGTATGGTTCTCGTTGTGTTGGAGGAATGGCGGGAGTGTATGGTTCTTGTTGTGTTCTATAAGTTGGCGCAACTGAATTTTGGCCATAACTTCCAACTCCTGGCTCTATCAGAACTCTTTGAGCGTACATTTTTATTATAAAATTTCCAGTGGTCTTTAAATGGCCGTACACCCCTTTTCAAGTACTTTCATATAGTAGTTTCAATAGGGTATATTCCCCAGAGTTTCCATTGCAAACTCGGGTTGCCAATTCTAAGTTTCACTTTTCTGGGTTATAACCAGTGCATGTGTAAATCATGGATTTCATGTCATAAAGTGAGATATCATCGGGAATCATAAATGAATGAGTTGGGTCTTTGTTGTAATAAGCCCTGTATGCATTACTAAGAACCTTTCCACCACAGTGTAATGAAATCATGGCCATGACAAACAAACTACATTTTGAAAAATGGTAAACAATTGTCAAGTTACTAATCTACATGTATACATTACTGAAAAATAATTACAAATAAAAAAAAATTAATATGGTCTGTATACATGTAATGGTCAGTCTACTAAATCCTAAAAATTTAAATGGGTAAATTAATTATTTTTAATAATTAAATTATATTTAATAATTAAATTATATTTAATAATTAAATTATATTTAAATTAATTATTTCAAATAATTAAATTATATTTAATAATTAAAATTAATTATATTTAATAATTAAATTAATTATTTTTTTAATAATTAAATTAATTATTAAAAAATTAATAATTTAAATTAAATTAAATAATAAATTTACCTGAAGTAAGAGGAGAATTCGGGAGTGAGTTGTGAGGGGGAGAGAGAAAGATGAGTATTTTATAGGGTGTAAAACAACAACAAAAAAAAGGGTACCGACCATAAAATGGCCGGTACTTAGATAAATAAGATACCGGTCAGAAAATGGTCGGTATTTAAATAAATAGGGTACCGGTTATTTTCTGGGCCGGTATTTAAATAAATAGGGTATCGGCCATTTTCTGGCCGGTAGAGACATTTTTATTAATTCTCAGCGAACCTAGGTATATTAATTAATTTGCAATAAACTTTGGATATTAACAAAAATGTCGGTTATATTCTCCCTTTTTCTCTTCCTTGTACAGTATACGGTAATATTTTAGTTTCTTTCTTCATTTCTCATGATAATTTTTATTACATATTTGCATTTTTTTTTGGAAATTAGTTTGGCTATTTGTCAGAAAAAAAGAAAAAGGAAGATATATAATTGGATGTAACTTGTTGGTATAGAACTGTATTAATTAGTTTTTGTCACAAAAATGTGTCAATTAATAGGTAGATGTTGAGTATTTTAGATATAGGAATTTTGTACTCTTTTTGCCTTTAATATTTATAAACCTTCGTACTCAATTAATAGGTTAGTTGCAAGCGCACAACCTATCGATCGTAGTATTTAGGTGTCAATCCGCAGGGAGATAGGAAAATACCAATTTTTAATAAAGAAAACTACTTCTAAACTAAACAATAAAAGTAAAAGGAGGGGGGGGGGGTTTGCGTAAAATCGTTGTTTGAAGGAAAATTAAAGTAATTAAAAGTTCGTAACAAAAGGCAATAAAATCGGGTGACAATCAAGTTTGAGAAGTCTAGGGGTATTCGGTCCACAATCCCTTGCTAATTCTATCTACTCGGTTTGTTTAAATTCATGTTTGATTATGACGAGGTTTCTAACCTAAGTTAGCCTTTGGAACAAATATTAATACGAATACCTTGGGTGGACGGATTAATGTGCCTCGAATTCTAGGGCTGTCACTAACCTAGAGGGATATTTAATCACGTGCTTCAAGTGTATATATCGATATTTGTTCTAAGGTGTCCCAATCAAGTTTTGGCTTCACCGCTAAGTCCTTCACCAAACCCTAACCTTAATTTCTATTTTTCCAGATTTGAATACAAAAGTACGGTCGCTTATAATTCAAATCCTAAGGTATTTGCAATCACAATTTATACTATCATATATGATCCTAATCTACTTTTAATCAAGAAGACTTAAGCGGGACGCTACAAGTCAAGCACAACAAGTTGCACTATCCTATATGATCCTAATCTACTTTGGGTCTAAATGATCAAAGCGGGACGCTACAATTCAAGTACAAATCATGGAACATCACAAATAATAAATCACAGAAATTAACATCAAATCAAACAATCATAATAAAAACTAAAATCCGAGTAAAATAGGATTAAACAAGTTCATGCTACATGACCTAAACCCCTAGAAAGAGAACTACTCTCTCTTGGAGAAATCCATAACAAAGATTGGCAAAAACAATAAGAAATAAGATAAAGAAATGATTACACCCTTTCTTAGATCTAAAACCTCGATCTTGCCGACTCCTTGCTTGAATCTTCTTCTTCTTCTTCCTTAAAAAGCCTTCGAGAATTTCTGCAGGATCTCTCTCTCTCAATTGGTGGAAAGATGGATATAATAATGGATGATGAGAGAGATGAAATTATTCTCCTTTTATAGCCAAAGGCCTTGCCCAATTTAGAGGATAGAAGTGGAGTTAGTGGGTGCACTCTTCAGACTGCCATGGTTATTTTTGGCCTTCTAAAACGTGTTCCTTGGAAGCCAAGAATAGAAAACCTCTAGAAAATGCGAATTTCTGGCTGTCTGCGAGTCCAGTGCGTCCGCACTGGAGTTGAGTGCGGGTGGTCTGGGTCGCACCGACTCCAAATTTTCTTTGGTTCCAAGTTCCCTTTTCTGGATTTTCTGCAAAATTTCCTGAGTGCGTCCGCACTGGCCTTGAACTTCTGTTTTTCTGAAAATTTTGGAAGTTGCAAAAATCGGCTAAGTAGTGAATGCGTCCGCACTGAAGTTGAGTGCGTCCGCACTGGCTGGGAGTGCGTCCGCACTGGGCGGTTTTTCTTCATTTTGCACTGTTTCCTGCATTGAAACATCGAGCGAACGCAGTAACTTGATTCTTGGTGTATTATATTCGCTTTATATCCCAAAATACAAGATATTTGGTGTTATTTTATGATAAAAACTAGATCGACGGTGTATATAAAATACACCTATCAGTTGACAGTTTCATTAATGTGGCTAATTATAAAATAAATATGAGAAGTTTTTATGCGCAATGCATTCTACAATATGTTCATGATACTTCACATAAATATTATTAGAATTTTAGAATAAATTAATTGTAGTAGATTTCCCGAGTTGGCATTATTTCCTATAGTTTAGAAGGAAATTTCCAGGGCTAGCTAGTCATCGTCAGAGACGGAGCCACATTTTCAAACTATGAGGGTTAAAAAATATATGGAGGTCAATCATATAAAATTTTTCTATGAAAAATGAAGGTCAATTTTATAAGAAGAGGGCTTAAATGCCTCCATTTTTTGTGCCTCCACCATGCCTCTATTTTTTAAAATGTTAATATATCAAAATTTAAAACTTAAAAGTCAAAATAAAATTGCTAGATGTGATCTATGTTATTTTCTCTATGTGCTCATGCAAAAAAAATATTACATTTCAATTTTGTTTTTATGTGAATCAATCATTTGAAAAATCAACGTCTAGAAATTATCCACATTAATTAGTACGTTTTTACAAGCTCTTGATGACAATCAAAACAAAGTTGAAATGTCACAATTTTTTACATGTGCATAGATAAAATGATGTAGATCACATCCAACGGTTTTATTTTGACTTTTAAGTTTTAAATTTTGGGTTATTGAAGTTCTTAAAAATGGAGTCATGATGGAGGCACAAAAAATAGAGGCATTTGAACCCTCCTCATTTGATAATATCAAGCTATTTCACTCTAAATTATATAGAAATTAATATCTAAATACAAAAAACTTTTTAAAAAAATAGTGGTCAATTGATCCCATTTCTTCTTAATCCCTCCGCTCCTGGTCATCGCAATTGCTAACTGGTAGCTGTTGTGACAATTAATGCTATTGTTAACATAAAAATTTCGCACGTGAACAATAATTACAGGAAACAAAATAATTGTATATGAAATTTCGCAGTCTGTTTTTTATGCTTGAAGCCTAATTATTAGGTCTAACAAAGTCGGTGGATTAGCGTTCTCTGTTGACTGTTGCTAGCGGCTAGACCCTAGACCCGGTCTAGCTAATACTTGGGCTTTTGCCAGTAAATAATTTGTGGGCTGGGAGAGGTTTTAGGTGTTGTTCATGTTGGGCTTGCTAATTTCTTCTTGATCCAAAATGAGTTTCTAGTAGGCCACATGAAAGAAATTTTTTGAAACAATAAAGTAGGATATTCTATAAAGGCCCAAAACGTATTTGGATAAAAATATTGTTTCTACTCATTTATTTACTTCTTTTAGTTTATTATTATTCTTTTCTACTATTTAGGAAAGTATATCTAGTAATAAATTACTATATCTAAAATAATAAATTAGTAAGATTTTTATTCATTGTATCTACTCTCTTATTAAGTCTCACATATACATGCATACTCCAATAATTTATTCCAATTTCATTGTGTCTTTAATTTCTTAATCCTCTCAACTATTCCGACTCTATTACTACCCAAAAAATGGACAGCAACGTATCTCAAGCTCAAGCAGGGTTGTGGAACATGACATTTGGTTACCTAAAAACCATGTCTCTCAAGTGTGCTCTAGACCTCGGCATCCCCGATGCGATCGATAACAATGGCCACCCGATGACCCTCAGCCAGCTACACTCTGTTTTGGCACTTCCTCCCTCAAAGAAATCCCATCTGCGACGCCTTATGCGCTTATTGACCCATTTTGGCTTCTTCATTGAGAAGGGTGCCGGGGAAGGCACTGAGGAAGTCTATGATCTAACTGCTCAATCGCGTCTGGTTACCCGAAAAGGTGAACCAACCAATATGTTGCCCTTTGTACGTTGTCATCTCGATGAAAATTTTCTAAAACCTTCTTTATACATGGGGAAATCGTTCATGCAAGAGGACGAGAGGAGTCCAGCTGAGTTGGCCCATGGTTGCACTTTTTGGGAAATTGCAAGCAAAAATCCTATAGCTAACAAAATGTTTAATGATGCTATGGTAAGCAGTAGTTGCTTGTTCAACGATGTCATTATAAAAAATGGTGATGTTATTTTCAAGGGGATAAAGTCCCTTGTTGATGTAGGAGGTGGTAGAGGTGCAATGGCAGAAATTATTGCCAAAAATATCCCTCATGTTAAGTGCAGTGTTTTGGATCTACCGCATGTTGTAGGTGACATTTCAAATGATGGTATCATTAAGTTTGTTTCAGGTGACATGTTCAATTACATTCCTCCGGCAGATGCAATTCTTCTCAAGGTGAAAAAAAAACAAATTATCATTCTTATACTTATATTATATATAATACACTCGTTCATATATATTTTGTATACCATAATTAGTTACTTATTGTTAACTCATTGTTATATATAGTGGATTCTTCATGATTGGAGCAACAAAGATTGTATAAAGATACTGCAGCGATGCAAAGATGCAATTCCTTCAAGAGAAGATGGAGGGAAGATCATCATTTTGGAATCAGTTGTTGGATCAACCTCAGATAAGATTTCGGACGAACCACAGCTGTTGTATGATATGTTGATGTTGGCAGGAACTGGTGGAGAGGAGCGAGATGAGAATGAGTGGAAAAAATTATTCAAGGAAGCGGGATTTAGTTCTTACAAGATCACCCATACCGCTGGATTCATGTCGGTCATCGAGATCTATCCATAACTATTTTGTATTTCATTTCAGATCTTTGTTTTATTTTGCATTCATTTGCTTGTTCTCAATGCTTGTTAGTTAATCAATCTATGGAATTTATTTTGAAGTAAATCACTTTGTTTTCATAGCACCGTGACTTAAAATGGACTGACATTTACTAGATCGTGCCAATCTTCCCTTTCACTTTTCGCCGAACCTAAGATAGATAATATCAACATATGCCATAACCCCTTACAAAAATAACAGTCCACCGATAAATTAAGCTTCAGAGTCTTGAAATGGTGTTGTACAACCTAATTTTGCTACTGTGTTCTAGCTACATCCTACTTCTCTCATGGTGCTCCTATTATTACATCCATTGATTTCTCATGAATAAAATCTGAACCCTTGTTTTAGTATTAGTTGTCAGAAGTTTCAATATTTCATTATCCCATGAAACTAAACTAAAAGCAGAGATCTAGTGAAAACCAAAAGAAGAAAAGATAGTAGGAGGAATAATTTGATAGCGGCACAATTGTTGCCATACAGCAATCCACTGGACTGTGAATGTCTACAGACTACAGTGCTATTGGATTCTCCGTATTTAGATATACATCACATTTCGCCATTAAATTTAGATACTGTGGAATTTAAAGACTGTAGAAAGTTACGAAGTTCTAAACTTCTAATGTCAATTCAAAAACAGAACCGAACCGACCGAATTAAACTTATCAATTGAACTAAAGTAAATTTCGGTTTGTTCGGTGTATACTAAATATATGAAAAAAATGGATTTACTTGGTTATTTGAGATCAAATAGCTTGATAAATATGTAGTATTTCTATATGATGTTTCATACATGCTGGTGTGTACTGGCTTGTATTGTGCATTTGTGCTGGTACCAGTTTGTCCAACTTTAATGCCTACCTTTTGTTGAATCTTATTCTTTCAGGTAATGTACTGGAATCTAAATTGTATTCTGAGTTAGTTTTAGCAAAGAGAAAAGAGAATTTTTCATTGAAATGACTCAGATCAATTGAGCAAACTCAGATCAATTGTTTTTTTTTTATTGAAGCCCTTAGGCATTACCGTTGATAACTGAAAGCAAATTAATGTCTCTTACATGATAAATAAATACTTATATAAGGAAAAACACTGATCAAACTAAGCAATTAATAGAACTACAATTTGCGCTTCCTAGTTCTACACGGAAATATTATAAAACAACGGGTGCAGTTCTGTTGGCAGTCCCATTCTCTGCATCTCTTCGTACTGGTTCCCTTCATGTTCATCCTCAATACTGGTACGTGCCCAGTTTGCAATTGTGAAATGGGGATAACAACACTGAATACAAAAAAGACACTGCCATGTTTTGAATGTACTCGTAACATGGGTTATATGCATAGAAGGAAAAATCGGAATCGGAATTGGAATCGGAATCGGTCACTTGACTTAGAATCGAAATCGGATGAATCGGCCAAATCGGATCGGAAATTTGGATTTTTTTTGCCATAAACTTATTTTGTACTAAAAATATACGAATAAAATTATAAACAAACAATCAGTCCAAAACAAGTTAAGATCCACTTGTTGACCCCTAAAAAATGAAAAATAGAAAACGAATAAAGAAAAAAAAGAAACCAAAAATGTAAAAGGAAACAGTTAAAGGTAAAAATATATCAGAAAATAAAAAAATACCAAAATGGAGGTGTCGATTAACAATCGAAATGGAGTGGAAGAAAGATGGGAAAAAATAGGATTAATTTATATGTTTTTTCATCAGTTCTATAATTAGTCAGAGACTAGTCACAGTATTTATGAAATATGTGGACCATAGTACAAAACTTCTGTAATGACCTCTCCATTCCAGCCTTGCTGTCCCGCTGCAGTATTCATAGTGCGGGCTCCAACAGTCATATCCCCATCCCGACATTTTTATTAATATCCGAAATTAATTATAAAATATTAAGCTGCGTTTTTTTTATAAATGTTCAAACTGGCCATGTTTTGGCCGGTAAGAATTTTTTTTTTTTTATATATTTGTTAAGTTACTTCTTTTGATATATAATTAGCATAATTATAGTAACTTACTTGAAATTATGTTAAATTACGTTAAAATACGGTAAATTAAGCTAAATTACTTTAAATTATGCTAAATTACACTAAATTACACTAAATTAACGCTAATTATACTGAAATACGCTAAATTATGCTAGATTACGCTAAATTACGCTAAATTACCATAAATTAGGCCAATTTTGTTCCATCTTTCATGAATCATAAAAATTAGTAAAAAAATTAAAAAAATAGTAAAATTGGTATTCTACAAGTTCATTATATAACCAATTTACTGAGCTACTTAGATAGAAAAATAGAAATTAAAATCTTAATCGAAAACTTCAACTCAAGTTTTTAGGCTCTTCCCTTTATTTTTTGGCAATTTTGAATTTTGAAAAACAATAAAACAGTCACCAAGTCATGCATCTTTTCACAATCTTTCCAAAAAATAGTCATTTGCTGAAATCGGACATTCGAGCGCCGTTTTATGGCCGTTTTAAATTTCGTCGTCGTTTTTCGCCTTGTAAGTGAAGATATCGTCTCTCTTAGCGTAATTTAGCGTAATTTAACATAATTAACCAATTAAAGGTTAGCAAAGAACACTAATTAACCAATTAAAGGTTAGTATGTGGATTAAATGATGGTTAAGTTTTACTGACCATAGACAAGGAGTTGTCAATTTAATCACATAGATACATGTTAGAGAACATGATATTTGACAGACCCCGAATGAAACATTATACGGAATTGTGTTCGTGTCATTAATGCTTTCATTCAGTGTTAAGTTCTACAGTATGAGGTATTCATCTTTCCTAACTAAGAGATGTGTATGTGTGATTGTTACCTAACGCTATCTGTAAAAAGTAGCTATAACGGTAGCTCTTCGGTATACATAACTTAGCTGAGGTAGTGATGGTCTACCAAAAGTACTATTATCCCTCGTATTTATTATACGAGTTCTAGTGTCACTGGGCCCCTTGATAGAGTAAGAATATCTGCTAGCAGTATGAATACAAGAGTAATCATATTTGATAATCTGCTCAAGATCAAGAAAAGATTAATTTACAAGGATGACACAAACCTATCTTGAAATTAATCTGACAGCTATGAGACAAAAGAATTAACACGAGTAAAATAGTTTACTGGATCGTGATATTGTACTGTACGGCATTATCTGTGTAATTGGATGGTCATGATGCGTTTTGCCAGATGCCTCTCATGATTATAGAAGTTAAAACGGTTTTAATTCTATTTACCAACATAACACAGATCCTATTGGGTCACACCTATAGGAGTTAATCAGAGAATCTTATTGATTGATTATAAATTGATTATGATCAATAATAAGATGGTTTATAATTAATTATACTTGATATAATTATATTATAAATGTCATGTAAAAATGACAAGCAAAAACATTGGTTAGTTTATAAACGTGTATGACACGTTGTATAAAAGTTAACCGGTTAATTTATAAACGTGTAGGACACGTTGTATAAATTACCGAAATTAACAACCGCAAGAAATGTAATTATTCAGAATAATTATACGGATATTAATTGTGTTCGGGACGAGGGCATTCTGGTCTTTTCAGATTTGTCCTTATCCGCATGACACGTCACCGATCCTATCCGCATGACACGTCATCAATCCTATCCACATAAGCACCTCTGCTACAAGCAGCTTACAAGCACCTCTGCTGTAAGCAGCTTACAAGTACCTCCCTAACCCTATAAATAGAGGGGTAGGGGTAAGAGAATTCAGAAGTTGAAAAGTTTGAAAAGTCTGAGTTCGATTCGAATTGGCTCGGTTATCATTCTCTTTCTCGTTTTCTCTCCCAAATAGTGTTGCGGTTTAAACGAAAGTTATATGTAACAGTTACGTATTATCTTTCGAGTTGTTGAATAGTGTTTGCAGGATTTTAGTGAATAGTGTTTTCGTAAGAAAAGAAAGAATACGTAATTTGATTATGTATATCTTGCGAGCTGTGAATAGTGTTTGTGGTGAATAGTGTTTTCCCGAAAGTCGCGATATTTCTGTTTTGCCTTTTAGTAAAATCAGAATAACTGCCGGTCGGGAATTCTGCTATTTCGTCTTTTTCCCATGAATAGTGTTTTTGCGTAATACCGCGGTTTACAGTATTTCTGGCAAAAGAAATAAACTGCTCTCTGGTTAGTCCTGGTGGATAACCTATAGAGGTACCATATGTTTGGTGCTCCGAGAGAAGTCATTGCTCCGAAAGAAGACATTGCTCAGATCCGGTCTTCTCGCTCAGTCTACATTCCAATTGTAATTTGGAAACAAGGTATAAATGTTATATAAATTTATTTACTTGGTAAATAGATTTAAGTTTTAGAAATCAATTATGGGAATAGATCCTTAAATGATTAAAAGAACGATACCATCTTTTAATCCTTGGCTTGAGATTAGACGTAGAAATTTTTGTTCTACGGTCTTTCCGCAGCTTGAGCCTAAAAGTTAATCAACGGGTTTGCATAGCCCAAAACCCAACAGTGGTATTGTCACACCCCAAACCAGGATTTCCGGATTAGGGTGTGATCAGTCCCCGCCCCGTTTCTAATAATCGGAATGACACGCAAGGCTAAACAAGAATAATAATCACACAGCGGAAGCAATAATAAAATAATCAAACCAAAGTCATAAATATCAAATAAACATAACATAATACATACATCAGATCATTCATACAAATCCCCACCGGGATCAAACATACATAGTCTAATCAAAGGATACATAATCTATCGAGTCCAATGTATATAACAAAAACATTGGACCCGCAAAAGCCTAAACAAACGTCCCTAAACTAATCATGCGGCATAGCAATCGGGGACAGCTCCTGACGTCTCCTGCTGCGGACCGTCAGACCCTGTACCTGAAATCCCACATCAAAAGGTGGGTGAGCGAATGATCGCCCAGTATGTGACCCAGTATTATCCCTTCAGGGATCCTCTTAAGTCAAAGCACATTTTAATTTGAAATCTACATAAAGTCGGTAATTATTCACTTTTAATGCACATGCTGCGGAATTTAAAACCTATCATAATAACTACAAAAGAAAATATACATATAATAGATGACATGATGTGATTATCCTATTATGCCAAAATGATGAAAGTTTCCCAAATAAAATATGAGGGTGAATATTATACTCAACCGGAGTCCAGTACAATAGGTACCGTGTGTACAAATTGATATAGTAATGATACGGATAATTTTGTCACCCCGTGCCGTGCCAAATTCAATCAAATTGAATTTATATCTCAAAGGTGACATAACACAAGGACTGCGATCAGGCGAGCAAAGATACCCGATGCCTAACAGCATCGAGCTTTGCCCCAAAGACTTCAACCCGTAGGCTGGTGCACGCTAGCCGATGGTTATATCCAAAAATTCGTGTATTTCCTTACTCTAGACGATTCTTCATCCAAACATATCCAATAGGAGAAAACTACAAGCAAGTCGTAAGAATGAGTTAATCCGTTTCCTCATGAGCAGAGACGGAACTCCACCATCCGACCGGATCAATGGGACAAGGGCTCGTGAGCGGCCCATAACAACAATAAAAATAAAATCTGCCATCGCAACCTCGGCAGCCGTACTAGGCAAGTAGCTCCTAATGTAGGGGGGATAGCTCCCGAATCGTCTCCGGACTCGAGATCGGTCAGCACAAAATGTAAAATGATCGACAAATGATATGATACCAATTCCATGCATATAATAATAATAATCCTAATAAGACCTCTAAGGGATCAAGTGATCCCTCAGCCCAATGACCCGCGAACCGCCTCGCAGCCCACTCTACGAGGACGGAAAGCAGTCATTCGGTCTTCTATCTCACACTCACCAATGCACATGCTTAACTACGATAATATGTTGTCCTCTACGAGAAGAGGACAACTAATATCCTAAATTAATATATATTAATTAATTTACTCTACTCCTACAAAACAGTAAATTCTGATTTAGAAGGGGTTATGCAATTTCGTAATTACAGTTCAGAAAGGATTAAACATGCTCTAATGCAACTACAAAATTTAAAGTACGGATGTCAGGTCAAGTGGTCGACTAGCAAGAGTATGCCACGAAAAGATAATTCAGATATCCCACACCTGATGGCTGTAGGGGTAGAACGCGCTAATAGTCTCCGGGATCCACGTAATCCTCGCCTGCTCCTGTACAAGCGTCAGCGGGATCGATCCACTGGTCGGAATCTACGTAGGTCAGCTGATCTGTAATTTAGACGTAACTTAATTAGAGTCTAAACTAAGTACTCGTAACCCTTATTACCCCGTTTGATTATTTTCACTAAGTGTTCGAACTTAATTAGTTAATTAACTAGAGTTCGAATCTAATTATTAATTTGACTTACTTAAATCATTCGTTATATTTTAATTCGAAGATAAACTGCTTAACTAAATAAGTCGTAACTTTTGACTTAAGGTTATTACATATTTTTACGATAAAAATACGTAAGGTGTAATCTAGTAATTTAATTTGCTATTATTAATTCCCTATTTAATTACTTGTAAAATAACGTATTTTTCCTAACTAATTAAGCTGCAATTAATTTATAAAATTCTAATTACTAAATTTGAAACATATAATTACTTAACTAATTATTTTTAACAATCTAATCACTTAATTTATTAATTTACTAAAAATCCTAATTAATCTAAATGTGTTGAATTATTTTAATTAGTACGTGTCATAATTAATGTATAATTGATTTGGTAGTCAATTGCATATATATATATATGGTGCAAAACAATCGTGATTTAATTATTTATTAGTTAATCAATTTTATTTAAATAATATCATTATAATTTAAATAGTATTCACATAGTTTATTAATAAACTACATTGCGTTATAAAAGAAATATTCAATTGAGTGTATACACATATATTCTTAAGTACATAATGTATACACGTACAGAATTTTATCGTACGTAGTTCTATCATCAACTGATGTTTTTATTTGTCCTTAGAATATATATATTATCATACTTTAATTAATAAAATTACTTTTAAATAATGGTATCTTTTATAATTAATTAATTTGTCACTTTTAATAAATTTTGTTTAAGTTTCGGTTTGGGCCTAAGCTATTCTTCCAATTAAATCAATTCATAGCCCAAGCCCAAAAACATTTTTGTTTCAATTTCAAGCCAAGCCCAACGAACTCAAGCTAAAATTCCATTTCAATTTATAATACTTTGGCCCAACTAAAATAATCTAGGCCCATGAGAATTTAATTCGATTCGGCCGAACCCCATCACATTTTAATTATTCCCATTTTACAATTCAGCCCCACCATTCAATAAAATTACTCCAAGTCAAGAAATTTCATCTACACCCCTTAATCTTATAAATTTAACACAATCACAGAAATTTACATATTTTCCCTTGATCTTAAGGAATTTACGAAATGGTCCCTGTCAGTTCAAATGGGGTACCAGTGTCTACACTGGGCTGGTACCGCTGATACCAGTCACACACTTATATCACAGCACAATCGCAATCAACACAGGACAGGAACAAAGAACAGAAAAGGGCACAACAAGGGAGCAAAGCAACATAGCGCAAGGGCCACAGGTCAGAGCCACAACGGCACACAAGAAAAGAAAGGAACCGAACTGGTACAGTGCTGTACCATTAAAAATCAGCAGGCGACAATAACAGACAAAACGCGCGCCAGTAAACCAGTACCACAAGCAAGCAGCGGCTGGCCGGGAAAATCAACAACCCGGCCAAGCATTCAAAATAAATAGACAGTTGAGCGGTTACCCGAGAGAGGGAGAATTGCAACGCAAGAGAACGGCCGGTACCAGCAATACTGCCCCGCCTCACAGCCGTCACAAAGAAAATCCGAGAACACCGAAAGGAAAGCACCTCAAGCACCGAGAGTCACCAAGAGGCAGTCACAAGCACTAGAACACAGCCCAACCCTTATCGAGTTAAGGTAATCACAGTAAATCAGAGGAAAACGGAAAAGAGGGGAAGAGGAGAAAAGGCCTCAACACATGAGAAATCAAGAGAGAGACGGAGAGAGATTGTAAAGGTTCTCTCCAATAGAGCTGAGCTCTCTATATACGGCAACGAGAGAGAGGGTAACCGACGGGATAGCGACCAAAGTCGCACGAGCAGGTAACTGAAGGGACGACTGGGTCGTCGAAAGTACAAGCCCCTCTGACAAGAGACGCGACAGCGGAGAAAACGAGCACGAGCGCGCGTGGGAGAGATAAACACACGAAAAACCCTAGGGTTTTCTCCGCCTCAGCGCGAAAGAGAGAGAGAGAGAGTTGAAGGGGGCGGCCCCCAGTTGACAGAGAGAAAAAGAGAAAGGAGGAGGGTATTTAGAAATTAAATACTGCATCAAGATCCGTGCCACATTAAATTTGAATGGTCGAGATAATTCACAGAAATTTAGGAACTTAAATTCAATGGTCTCCTATGAATAATTTATTTGGAATTCGAATTAATCAACGACATTGTTTTTGTTTAACAATTAACACATACTCCTCGAAGGGTTTTCGGTTTATTTAACAATTTATTTGTTATTTGTTTAAGCATTAATAAAAAAAAATGGTTATTAATAAGATCGTGTTTGATCCAGAATTTCGCATTTATAATAATTAACATCTATAATCTTACGAGTTTTAATTCGAGTTAACGTATAGATCGACATAGTTTATTTAATTTAATAAATCTTTTAATTACTTAATTACTTTCAAATTTTGTTAAGTTTAAAAATCTAAATTTCTAATTTGTTTAGTTTTGAATTTAAATTTAAGATCGGTAAAACTACAAATTGATTTAAATAATCAATTTTATAAAAACTTCATCATCTGGTTAATTGTATTAACCCAAGTTTTAATTAGTAGCAAAACTTGATCATTAGACTAATTAATTAGGTTTTAAATTTACAGTTTATAACAGGTATCAGAGCACAAGACTTTCCCGTTGAATTGATTTTCTAAAAGTTATAACTTATACAGCGTATCGATTTAATTCTTAGATTTGCAGCTTAGGTCAAAACCGAATAGAACTGGATTTTCTTGGTTCGGTTTTCTGACTATGAAAGTTTTAAATTAGATTTAAAAGCTTTCTTTACATGTTCTTATGAAATGTAAGTTTTTACATTTCTTGGATCGTTTTTCCGACCAAGAAAGGTAAAATAGGATTTTATGCTTTCTTTTCGAAAACTTTTGATTACGTTAAAGTTCATCGAAGAATGTGATGAAGCAATAAAGTATCCAAGTAAGAACTGTTGATCTCCACAAGTAAAAGATAAGGTTATGTCAAGGGAAAGACTGGAAAAGGAACTTTCGTTTGGCTTTCCGACGTAACCCCTTCTTTTACGTGTCCTGACAACTGGCCCAAATGAAACTTTGTCACATTACTAAATTGCTTTACGTTTTCAAAGCATGGCAAAATGTTACTTTTTTGCTTTTTCGAAAACCTTCGGTTATGTAAAGTATATCTAAGAATGTGATGAAGCAATAAAGTACCTGAGTAAGAACTGTCATTTCCACACCGTAAAAGAGATGGTTCTGTCTAGGAAAGAAAGTACTTAAGTAGTCCTTGTGACTCTCTATTTTTCCTGGGAGCCCCTTTTACATGTCCTAATGGCTGGCCCAAAAGGAACTTTGTCACGTTACCAAATTGCTTTACGTACTGAAAAGAATAAACTATGTTTTAAACATATAAACTATTTATATGTTTATTACGGTATAAATAAAGAACAAAAGCATAGCTGCAAAATAAAGAATTAGAACTGGTCAAAATATACGTGACTTGATCACGTATATAAGTAAATTAGATTTTCTGCTTTGATATGAAATGCATAAATTAGATTTATCGCTTTCAAGGAACCGTGAAAGAATGTGATGTCAAAGAAAGGCTGGAGGTGGACACCCTCAGTTGGTCTTTCTGGCAGACAACTTTCACATGTCCGTACAACGGTCTAAAGTCAGTTAAAAGAACTGACGGCTTACCAAGCTAAGCAAATGAGAAGGTTTTTAAAAGAAAGATATGAATGGGATTACATTCGGTATTGTTTCTTTCTGACTTCCTTCTCACGACTGCTTACTGAAGCATATGGAAGAGGTCTTTGAGGAAGATAGGAATGGGATCACATTTGATATTTTTTCCTAACAAAATGACTTTCACATATCTGTAATGCTGACCAAGGTCAACATTACGAACTGATAATAATATACGTAACTAGGTCACGTATATAAGTAAATTAGATTTACTACTTTCATATAAAACGAGTAGATTTGATTTATCGCTTTATAAAGAAACCGCAAAAAGGAAAAACTACCTCTACAAGATAGACGGTAGCTAAAGTCAGCTTTACAAACTGACTGCTTATAAGACTAAGCATGTGAAATAAGGTTCTGTCAAAGAAAGACAGACACGAACCTTTTAGTCGTCTTTTTGGCAAACCTCTTTTAAAGATTGCTTACAAACTTAAGCATAAATCACAAACCCATCTAATTAAGTAGTATGCCCTACCTACTCTGTCCTCCTCACACCATTGTTCATTGGTTGATGGGTCCACTACTCAGTAGGCATCACCTTTTACCTTTGGTGGTCGAGGGATATGTCAGACATATCATGACCAAATAGAGTGAGGTTACTTATCGATGATTTTCAAAACAGTTTTGGGCTCGGGGCAGAGTTTCTGTTAAACATACGATGTTTAACGAAACCAAGAGTCATATAAAGATATGATTAGCAAAGAGTTGCTTACCTAAGATAATTATGACCATGATATGCATACACTGCCTTGGTTCTTAGTGAAAATAGGGATCTTGGTCCTACTGCAAAATGGGTATAGAACAAATTTGCAGTGGGAGGTTTTATTATTAAATAAAACATTACATGAACAAAGCTAAATTTTTTTACAAAGGTAGAACATGATTAAAGAAACGTCTTGCTTATTATGTTCCATATTTTGACTATAGTTCAAAGACAAACATGAGAAGAATAGAATATGTTCTGAATACACCGGTCCCTGACAGTCCTAAAAAGGCTGAGAGCAGCTCTGTCAGTACTCACACGCTTCGTTTGACAAGCGATGCTGAGCAACTGGAGAAGCTTAGCTATTCGTTGAGCCACGAGTTGGTCACGGACGTTATCCTGAACTCTCTTTCTCCTAGCAATTCGGAGTTCATCGTGAACTGCCAAATGCAAGGGATGGATAAGAGTTTGCAGGAGCTGAAAGGGATGTTGAGGATTAATTAAGGTAACATCGAGAATAGATCTCGTGTCCTTATGATCCAAGAAGGTGGGAGGAAAATTAATAAAGCAAAGAAGGAAACGGCTATTAAGTACAAAGGCAAATGGATGTTTGTTCTGGTAACAAACACTCCCAGGATAAATGTTTCTGCTAACTTTGACTGCTATTATTGCAAATAGCAAAAGTCACTGTAAGAGAAACTGCCCGAAGAATCTAGCAGATCTGAAATCTGGGAATGTACCAGAAGTTTCAGTCTCTGGGATCAATGTTATTGAAGTTAATATTGCGACTTCTCTTAAATGATTCAGTACTGGATATTGGATCATGTGCTCATATTCGTTCAAATATGCACGCACTAAGAAATAAGAGAAAATTACGCAATAAGGAAATACAGCTCCGAGTTGGAAACGGAGCACACGTTGCAGCCGTTACAGTCGGTAGTATAGAATTGTATTTGCCTAGCGGGCTAGTGATCAGGACATAGAAAAAGGTTCTAGCAAGGAAAGACTGGAAAAGGAACTTTCGGTGGTCTTTCCAACGAACCCCTTTACGTGTCCTAAGAACTAGAAATAAATAAACCCGTGATTAACATTAATAACAAACAAACTCAAAAATCTCATGAAAGTACGACTTACATGTGACATTGTCGCCTTGGTCATATTAAGGCCTTACGGTCTGACCATAGAGGCGAGTACTTAAGTTTTGAGTTTAAAAACGTACTTAAAAGAATGTGGGATAGTCTCATAACTCACACCTCCAGGAACACCGTAATAGAACGATGTTGTTTGAGGGAAGGAGTCGAACCCTGCTGGACATGGTTCGTTCCATGATGAGTAACTCCACCCTTCCCAAATTGTTTTGGGGACACGCACTAGAAACTGTCACACTAACGATAAATATGGTTCCATCCAAGTCAGTTGAAAAGACTCCATACGAGTTATGATTTGGGAAACTCCCAAATATGTCTTATCTTAAAATCTGGGGTTGCGAAGTATTTGTTAAACGCCTGACGTCTGACAAACTTGGTCCCAAATCTGACAAAAGCTTTTTCGTAGAATATCCTAAGGAAACGAAAGGATATTACTTTTATACCAATCCGAGAACACTATAGTTGTTACTCGTCATGGTATACTTTTTGGAGAACGAGTTTCTCGCAAAAGGAAGTAGTGGGAGTAATGTAATACTTGAAGAAATTCAAGATACATCACACAATATAATATCTGATTCAGATTAGATAAACCCACCACTTGATACTTCGGCTAATGAGCATCTGGAAGAACCAAATTCACAAGTAGTTGTGGAAGAGGTTCTAGTCCCGAGCTCAGATATTTTGATGCAAGTCGAAATAGAACTGAACCCGTACATTGTTGCGGATCAAGTTCAAACAGCTAGAAGAACAAGTGCTACGTAGGTCAGCAAGGACAGTCCATGCACCCGAGAGGTACATAAGACTGCACGAGGTCTCAGTGTTTGACACTGTATATCCTCTGACCTATGCGGAAGCAATGGATAGGCCCGACTCCGATAAATGGCCGGAGGCCATGAGATATGAAATACAATCCATGTATGACAATACGGTATGGAACCTAGTTGTTCCACTTGATGGGATAAAACCCATAGCTAACAAGTGGGTTTTTCAAAAGAAAAACAGACATGGATAGTAATATGACTATATACAAAGCACGGCTGGTAGCGAAAGGTTTCAAACTAATTCTCGAGAATTGATTATGATGAAATTTTTCCGTCCGTGGCTATGTTTAAGTCAATTCGGATACTCCTAGCAATTGCCACATTTCATGATTATGAAATATGACAAATGGATGTCAAAACCACTTTCTTAAATGAAAATTAGAAGAAGACCTGTACATGATACAGCCTTCAGGTTTTGAAGATCCAAGGAATGCTGGGAAGGTGTGCAAGCTTCTTGAATCCATTTATGGATTGAAGCTAGCATCACGGAGTTGAATTCCTCGGTTTGACGAAGTAGTAAAAAACGTTTGACTTCATAAAATGCAAATAAGAACCATAAGTGTACAATAAGGCTAGTGGGAGTGCAATTGCTTTTCTAAAAACTTATATGTAGATGACATACTCCAAATCAGTAACGATATTCCGCTAAAACAATTAGCCAAGTCTTCAATAAAAGGACTTGGGCGAGAATGTCTATATACTAGACATACAGATCTACCGAGATAGATTGATTTGACTCATAGGATTGAGTGAAAGCACACACATTGACAAAATGCTGAAATCGGTTGAACATGCAGGATTCTAATAAAGGATTCTTGCCAATGAGTCATGATGTACAGCTTAGCAAGACTCAGTATCTTTCGATAACTGATGAGCAAAGCGAAATGAATAGAGTGCCATACGCTTCGGCTATTGGCTCTATCATGTACGCCATGTTGTGCACTCGCCCTGATGACTCGTACGCTTTGAGTGTGACGATCAGATATCAGGCTAATCTTACCCTCGCTGTAAATGTTTACACCGAAGCTAAGTATATAGCTGCTTTCGAAGCACCTATAGAGAGTTTCTGGATCAAGTAGTTCTTTAGCGAACTATGAGTGGTTCCAAGTGTTCAAAGCCCTGTGGACCTCTATTGAGACAACAATAGAGCTATAGCTCAGGTCAAGGAACCGAGATCGCACTCGAGATCCAAACGTGTTCTACAACGTTATCACCTAAAGTAAAGATTTGTAAAATTGACACAGTCAGCAACACAGCTGATCCACTCACAAAACTCTAACTCAAGCCATGCACCGGATGCATACAGCTTCTATGGGTCTGGAACACATAGAAGATTGGCTGTGAGATTTTCTTTAGATCTACGAGATCTTTTAGAATATAGAACTTTGTATAAAGTAGAGCATATGATGATTGGCTTCTAGCTTAAGTGGGAGATTGTTAGTAAGTAATAATCTAGAAGTCAATAATACGATAATTTAATTATATAAAGCTTTGTTCATGAATTGAATGATTAATAAAATATTATTTTGTTCTTTGAGTTTTATCGAATTATTGATCATTTCGGCATTCGGATTCGAAATGAGTAGAACTTCATAATATAGATGATAAATACTCTTAATAGTCACTGACCGAGGTAATTAGCAAAGAACACTAATTAACCAATTAAAGGTTAGTATGTGGATTAAATGATGGTTAAGTTTTACTGACCATAGACAAGGAGTTGTCAATTTAATCACATAGATACATGTTAGAGAACATGATATTTGACAGACCCCGAATGAAACATTATACGGAATTGTGTTCGTGTCATTAATGCTTTCATTCAGTGTTAAGTTCTACAGTATGAGGTATTCATCTTTCCTAACTAAGAGATGTGTATGTGTGATTGTTACCTAACGCTATCTGTAAAAAGTAGCTATAACGGTAGCTCTTCGGTATACATAACTTAGCTGAGGTAGTGATGGTCTACCAAAAGTACTATTATCCCTCGTATTTATTATACGAATTATAGTGTCACTGGTCCCCTTGATAGAGTAAGAATATCTGCTAGCAGTATGAATACAAGAGTAATCATATTTGATAATCTGCTCAAGATCAAAAAAAGATTAATTTACAAGGATGACACAAACCTACCTTAAAATTAATCTGACAGCTATGAGACAAAAGAATTAACACGAGTAAAATAGTTTACTGGATCGTGATATTGTAATGTACGGCATCATCTGTGTAATTGGATGGTCATGATGCGTTTTGCCAGATGCCTCTCATGATTATAGAAGTTAAAACGGTTTTAATTCTATTTACCAACATAACACAGATCCTATTGGGTCACACCTATAGGAGTTAATCAGAGAATCTTATTGATTGATTATAAATTGATTATGATCAATAATAAGATGGATTATAATTAATTATACTTGATATAATTATATTATAAATGTCATGTAAAAATGATAAGCAAAAACATTGGTTACACTACAGCAAAACGTACCATCAGCGACCGGATTTCCGGTCGCTGATAATATAGTCGCCGGTCTCTGATACCCATTCCGGTCGCAGAAAGTCAAATTTGATCGCTGATATCCCGGTCGCTGTAAGCATTGTCGCTGATACTCTTCTGATGACGTCACCGGTCGCTGATAATACGTCACCCGGTCGCTGATACCGTTTTTGCGACCACTTTTTTTGGTCGCTGTTGTTTTTTTCTGACGTCAGCAAAAACTTTCTGCGACCAAATGTATCGGTCGCTGATATCTAAAACCGGTCGCTGATACCTAAAACTGATTTTCTAAATTTTATTATATTATTTAAATTTGCACCATTTAATAGTTGGTACCACACGTACCAACATACAACATAAACATCGATACATGCATACACATAATACAAGACATCGATACAATAGTAATTAAAATCCACAATTACAACAATTTACAATAGTAATTAAAATCCACAATTACAACCATTTACAATAACAATTTTAAAATCAATTCTATTCCAATCAATTCTATTCCACCAATCATTCAACCAATTGAAAATTAATGGGTAACTTGACTAATCTGGGCCGTCGGATACAAGAATTCATATGCAATTGACTTCTCGAAAATAATTTTCGCCGAGCTTCGTAACCTCAGACAACGCTCGCAGGGGGCTGCCGCCCCCCTGCCACCCCCCGCATACTCCTAGAATCAGGCCCACATACATAACAGTTGTAATATTCATTTTCTATAATTAATTAGCTTTCTAAAGAAAAGAGCAATTGTGAAACAAACAACAGCATTATAATCAACTTGCAAGGACCCTCCCTTTACAATTTCCTGATATTTTGGGCCCTGAAACAAACAGCAGCGGAACTATCCTGCAATCTAAATTTTTTTAAATTCAAGTAATTTAGACCTCTGCCAACACCATTAAATTAACTTAAAGTAAATTTCTGCATGGAACAAAAGACAAATAAAAGTGGGACAATAACTGATAAAGACCTTGCAATGTCAAGTGCAAACTTGACAGCCAATGATGTCAAGTGCAAACTTGCAATGTCACCCTGCATACAAATTCTAAACCAAGTATACTACAGTTATAAATTTAATACCCTAAATTAAAAGTAGTCATTTCATATTTTCTAAACCAAGTATACTACAGTTATATGATTGTGTTAGAAGAAACAGTACCACATATGGCTGATATCTATTGGTACAGTCATTACTTTCACAATGATAATAATTTAAGTCTTTTTCAGTAACTTCTTTTCTTTTAGCTTATCTACCTCACACATACCTTTAAAAAAAAAAAACAAACCTTAGGCAAATATTCTGTTACAATCATCATCAGGGTACTTTGAGTGACAGCACCTAAAAATTGTACCACGTTCGGATGTCGTACTAGCTGAAGCAATGTCAGTTCATCTCTAAATGCCCTTCTGAAATTGTAACAAAAGAGTTTACCTATGAGTCCCGACAACACCTTAAAAGAACAAACCAAAATTAGCTAATATAGGTGACTCATAATTCAATTTTTTTTTTTTTACTTTTATTCTTGTGTGGGTATCATTATTATTCAGTCTTGGCTTCAATAATATAAAACAAACTTAATAAGCTGCATTTCCATGGTAATTCACTTCAATAATTTCATGTTTTATTCTGGAAATAGTATGAAATGAGGAAATAACCAAAAGAGGGGTGTTACCAAATGAGATGTATTAAGAAGCTTTAACATGTCAATAACAAAATGTCAATAGTACCTTAGTAAGCTGGATGCTATCAGTAAAATCAAGCTCACGTGGATGAATTTCATATTCTGGCACTTCACGCACATTGTCTACATGCATTGGAGCAACCTTAAAGCCATACAAAGGGAACAATAACAGTCAGAAATGTCACATTGAAATACTGTTCTGTTGGATAATAACCAAAACTGGAGTAAGATCTTAGACTCTATGAGACTTTAATTATTCAAAGCAACAACCTTACCAGTACTGGTACGGTACTGGTAAGGTTACCAGTAACAAGAGAACAACAACCACACAAAGCAACAGAGGCAGCAAGTCACAGAACAGGCAAGGAGGGCGCAAGGCTTCTCGAAAATAGGCACGAAGGCCACAACAAACAGAAAGGCGCAAGGCCACAGGTCAAGGCAAATCAGCCGCATAACAAGAAAAAGGCAGCAAGCCACAACACCACAGCAACAGGCACGAAGGCCATCACAAAAACCAGCACAGCCACAAGGCAAAAAGGAAAAGAGAGGAAGGGTCAGGGGTTACCCGAGAGAAGAGCAAACCGCACAGCTCGTGTAACTCGGTCGGTACCGAGGAAGGCCGCCTTGCCTCCGATCGCCGGTACCAAGGCTCCGCCTCGCTTCCGGCCTTTAAGAGAACAGTCACCCGACAGTCTAGCCAGCGTCAAAGAGCACCAGCCACACGCAACAACAAAAACTCGGGTCTCGGCAACAATCGCACACACAGAGAGAGCGAAAAGAGAGAGGAGAGGTCGGGTGATCAGAGAGGAGAGGTCTTTGGCGGCTCCGTGTTTTTTTTTTTTTAGCTAAACCTAAATCGGCGGGAATCAGAGAGAAGAAAGAGGGAAGAAAAACTTTGGCGGGGCTTTTCAGGGATACCTTTCAGCGATCGGGCCAAAATGATCGCAGAAAGTCACGTCGCCGGTCGCTGAAGAGCTCTTCGTCGCCGCTGATATACTTAATTTTTTTTTTTTTCCTTTTTAGATCGTCAGCGACCGGCGATCCGACCGGTCGCTGATACCGGTCGCAGATGCTCCTTTTTGCTGTAGTGTTAGTTTATAAACGTGTATGACACGTTGTATAAAAGTTAACCGGTTAATTTATAAACGTGTAGGACACGTTGTATAAATTACCGAAATTAACAACCGCAAGAAATGTAATTATTCAGAATAATTATACGGATATTAATTGTGTTCGGGACGAGGGCATTCTGGTCTTTTCAAATTTGTCCTTATCCGCATGACACGTCACCGATCCTATCCACATGACATGTCATCAATCCTATCCACATAAGCACCTCGCTGCAAGCAGCTTACAAGCACCTCCCTAACCCTATAAATAGAGGGGTAGGGGTAAGAGAATTCAAAAGTTGAAAAGTTCAAAAAAGTCTGAGTTTGATTCGAATTTGCTCGGTTATCGTTCTCTTTCTCGTTTTCTCTCCCAAATAGTGTTGCGGTTTAAACGAAAGTTATACATAATAGTTACGTATTATCTTTCGAGTTGTTGAATAGTGTTTGCGGGATTTCGGTGAATAGTGTTTTCATAAGAAAAGAAAGAATACGTAATTTGATTATGTATATCTTGCGAGCCGTGAATAGTGTTTGCGGTGAATAGTGTTTTTCCCGAAAGTCACGGTATTTCTGTTTTGCTTATTAGTAAAATCAGAATAACTGCCAGTCGGGAATTCTGCTATTTCGTCTTTTTCTTGTGAATAGTGTTTTTGCATAATACCGCGGTTTACAGTATTTCTGGCAAAAGAAATAAACTGCTCTCTGGTTAGTCCTGGTGGATAACCTATAGAGGCACCATATGTTTGGTGCTCCGAGAGAAGTTGGTGCTCCGAGAGAAGTCATTGCTTCGAAAGAAGACATTGCTCAGATCCGGTCTTCTCGCTCGGTTTGCATTCCAATTGTAATTTGGAAACAAGGTATAAATGTTATATAAATTTATTTACTTGGTAGATAGATTTAAGTTTTAGAAATTAATTACAGGAATAGATCCTTAAAGGATTAAAAGAACGATACCATCTTTTAATCTTTGGCTTGAGATTAGACGTAGAAATTTTTGTTCTACGGTCTTTCCGCAGCTTGAGCCTAAAAGTTAATCAACGGGTTTGTATAGCCCAAAACCCAACAATTTAAACCTAGCTAAACTAGATATAATTAATATTTTATAATAAATGTTGGATATTAATAAAAATGTCGGTCCCCATCTCAGCGTTTCAGTTTCTAAAAGAACCATGCCCGATGTCCCTGACCGCTACTTCATCTCTCCCAATCAACCTTTCACCAAGTCAAAATCAATTTCACCCCTTTACTTCACAAAGGCAGGTCATCGCACATTCAAATTCCTTCGCTTCTTCTGACACTACTAGAATTTTGGTTTCTTGCATGGATAAAACTTAGTTGTTACATGGATGTGAATGTCCCATGCAAAAGAATTGACATTTCTGACACAACAATATCTGTTGCATGGGTGTCTCATGCAAAAAGTAACGCATGCAAAAGATTTGATGTTTATCCATGCAATTGTCTCTTACCGACCCATGCAACTAATATTTGACGACCCATGACCAGCCAGCGACGCTTGATAGTATGTTTTAATGAAGGTCCATGCAAAAACCAAAAGAAGTATCCATGTAACAAGTCTGCAGAACTGAGACCCAACAGTTGCATGGACTTATCCATGTAACAAGTTTTGATGATTCTTTGTTTATTATTTTATTCTAAAAGTCCATGTAAGAAGTCATACACTATCCATGTAATAAGTCTACATAATTGAGACAAAACTGTTCTATGGGCTTATCCATGTAACAAGTTTTGATGATTCGTTTTTTATTATTTTATTCCAAAGGTCCACGTAAGAAGTCCTACACTACCCTTGTAATTAATCTAGATTGTCGAGAAATATTAATTGCATGCGACTATCCATGCTAAATGTTTTAAATTCCTGGATAGAGCCTTTCATGTATATCTCCTTTCAAATTGAATATATTTTGTATATCACAGCAATATGAATTACAATAATATATTGAAAATTGAATGAGATGCACAAATAATTCAGAAACTTAAATTGTAGAATCTTTTCCTTTTGGTCTTAAAAATAAACCTTAGAAAGTCATTGAAATACAAAACAATTCACCAAATTAATATACAAAATGATTAATGTAACTCTTCTTGTATTTCCAAAGATAGAACTATGACATCATATTAAGAGATACACATCCAAATCAATTACTTATGTGAAATAAGATTTTGATAATCCAAATCACCTAACATTACATACATAATATTTTAAAGATTAAGGCTCGAGTTAAAAATCAAAGTCGAAACAATTCCTTCATTGTAAAGTATAGTAATTATCCAGTACTAATTTATTATGCTTCTTGACCACTTTACTTCAAATTATATTATTAATAACTATAAATACCTAAAATGTATCAAATAAGTTTCAAAACAATACATGCTTTAACTGAAATTACTATTCCACACGATTACAAATATTTTATACATTTTTAATCTAGTATTTTCATGAAATTCTCATGAGAAGAAAGCTCTTCCTACAAATTTCTACATCCTGTCACAAAAAGGTCCCTGCCAGAGACTGTTTTCTAAACTAACTTATTTTCTGTCACAGTTTAGTCCTTAAATCCTGTCAGAAACTTATTTTGCATTTTAGACCCTAGCATTTACCAGAATCCATTCAAGGTAGTATAGAATGCTGGAAATTAACAGAAAAGACCCATAAATGATGCAGAATTGCTCCAGTACTGTACAAAAAACTAGGAACTTATAAAACAGACCCTGAACAGTATCAGAATTTTAATCAAAATGTTGAAATTTGCAGAAAAAACCCTACTTTGTACCAGAAACTTATCAGAAAGCTAGAATGCGCTGATACTAGTAAAATATGTATTTATATCGCACTTTTTCTCATTATATGTACAAGTTATTACCTTAGAGACCAATCAAGAGCTTATGCCGATGATACCAGTGGACAGTTGGATTAACACACATATTTGGAATTACCCAAAGATGCCAAAATCATACACATAGATGATAACAGTTGGTACCGAATTTAATGAAATTAAGCCAAGAGATCAAAGAACAAGGGGAGACAAAGAGTACCATGAATCAAATAAGAAGAGAAATGGCCACCAGAAATTGTAGAAAATTCCAAATTGGGAAATTATTTTTTCAGTATGCTTGTATATGTGTCTAATATATGTCCAAGCAATGGTTTGGTCATATTCATTCTAGAATTCCATGTATGGTTAATTTACTGGCAGAAGGTCAATCTTGATTGTTTTAGCAACTATTATACCAGCATGCATTGTTTTAAGTTTTGACTATGTTTGGTGTTGGTACAGGTATCAAGTCAGGTACTAAGGTGTGTTCAAAAGTCTTTGCACCAGGGGTGGAGGTTTGTCACTAATTAAGTCTGGTTTGAGGCATGAAGGCCAGTACAGTAATCCTTTAATAAGACTAAGTTTAGTAACAATAGAGAGTAAAATAAAATGAAAACGAATGCACTAGAAAACTGAAATTCATGAGCTTTTATTTGCACAGAAATAAAGTAAAGATAACAATAGAGAGTAAAAGAAGCATTTTCATTTGTTCCCTTTTAAATTCACCTCGTGAGCATTTTCATGTGTTCTCTTTTCAAGTCACCATTCATATCTAATCTAATTCACCATTCTTTGGGTTGCACATGAATTGTTCGATGAAATGCTTCTTAGAACCTAGCATTGCTATGAACTCACATGATGCCAAAATTGCAATGAAGAACTTCCAAAAGGGCACTTCAAATTGTCCACACATGATGCCGGCCGGCCAGATCAAATAGTGGGCTTGGCACCTTTTTATATAAAAACATTAGATAAAAAGACTAAGTAAACCATATTGAAATAACTACAGTAAAGGTAAATAAGAAAATGAACATTTAATACTAACCGATGCCAATATGAGTACAGTGAAGAAATTTAGATGCTGGGAGTGGGAGAGAAGCCAATGTTTCATTCGCTTGAAGAATGAAGAGAATAGACCATCTTCATTAGAGCATTCTTCATCCAATTCTTGAATAGACTCAAACTTGGTGCTCGAAAGGCGTGCTGTACGTAGTATATATAAAAAATTATCATTACAAAAATAAGACACTAACACAAATCAACATGAAGTATTATAGCATGCTGGCTAGTACTCGTACATATTAGTCTCAGCATGGCAAATTATGAAAAATTGACTTCATGAGCATCAGTATTATGTCCTAATACAATTTTACCAGTAAAAATAGGCTACTATCAGTTAGCCTCTCTAATTTCTTTTTACTTAAGATATTTGTTGTTTAAATGTGCAGTTGAAGTATATTGAAACTAAATTATGTTCCAACTTCCACGGAATGAGAGTTGAAGCAAAGACGGTTTTCATTGAGTTCCAACTTCCACTAAATTATGTTCCAACTTCTCCCTTTTCTCAAGCCATTGTCTCTGGCAAAATCTTTGAATCCTTTCAGTTTCCCGTCACAAAGTGGGATCCCCTGTCAAATTTAGAAGCAAACAAGGGTGAAGAAGAAATATTTTCATCCAGTGCATATGAAAACCAGTACCACCAAATTTTGAATATAACATCAATCCAACAGATTAAGCATTGAATTAGTCCTAACGGTCACTTTAGCATAATACTTTTGCCTAATTGTGCGGGGCATTTCAACAAACACCTTACATGCACCACAAGAAAAAACTATCAACCATTATGAAACTATCAACTACCTAAGGATTGACTTTGAATTTATCATCTAGCAGCAACTGACCAAATGAAACAGACAATTAACAAAAATTTGGGAAAAAAACCACCTATTAAATACGGTAAGTGTTGGTGGTGTTAATTGTTCTTCCCATTTAGGCATTTCCACAAATACCTTCTGTGCAGATTGGGTGCTCGGTCTTAGAGAGAGAGAAAGAGCGGTGGGGGGAGGGTTTGGGGGCTGGGGTCAGATTCACAATTTGAGAGATGGAGAGGGGAGGTCCTGGAGAGGGATTGAGGCTAAGATGTAATTTGAGAGGTAGAGAGGGGAGGGTGAGATCGATGGGGAAGTGGGGTGCGGCTGACTGGATGAGAGGAAGGCAGGACTTGGTGAATTGATAGAGAGGAAGGTGGGGACTTGGGAAAAATCAGAGGGAGAAGTGGATTTGCTGAAAAAATTGGAGGGAACACACGAAAAAATTGGAGGGACGTGAAAATGAATTTTAGAAGGAGCCGAAAATGTGGTTTCACGGTAAAAAATTAGTCTGGCGGCAGTCAAAAAATGTGGAGGGAAGTTGTGAAAAAATATAAAATTTTAGAGGGAAATGAAAAATATGGTACTTAAGCGAAATTGTAAAATTTGTTGATTTTGATGCATTAACTTAGTAAAATTTTTGTTTTGAGAATGTGAAAATGAACTGTTCATTTCATAATAGGTAATGCATGGACAATAAATAATATGAAAAGATTTGAAAAATATATTTTCAAAAATGTGACTATTAATTTACGTAATTAGTGAAAACTTAGTATTTTGTAAATTTAAATTGTAGCTAAATTTCATGTTAGTCTTGAGAGAAAAGTGAAATTAATTTTACTTGTATATTTAAATGTAAGTTATTAAGAGTGTATAACTATTTGAGAATAAAATTCATGCATTGTGTATATTTTGTAAGATATTTAATAATTGAGTTTATTTTAAATTTTGAATTTAGTGGCTAAGAACGAATGTGCACTATTTACAATTATAACTTGTATTTTGGAAAAAATAATTTAATAAAATATTCACCGTTAAATTTGTAAATTATATATTTTTTCATTTATATATTGGAAATAATTAAATGAATGACGACAAAATAAAAATTTATTGTAAAATAAATTAAATTGAGTGGCCCTTTTATAAGGTCAGTTGTTAAAGTCAGAATAAAATTAAAAGTTAACAAAATAATTTTTCTGATTTACATATGTACAAATTCGATAAAACATATACAACAAATAATATAAAAACAATTAAAAAATATTTCAAATTTTTAACGGTTTATATAACCAAATCATATTTGTAATTATCAATTTTATAGAATTTCATCATTATTTATCCCTTCAACATGTGTCAATAGAAGTGAAAATATTTAGTGAAATTTAATCAATTAAAATCAAAATTCTACTTTAATTAATGAAAATATTTTGCTATAGAAATTATATTAATGAAATTTATGCAATGATTAATGTTATTGCATGTTGCATATATGACTCACATCTTCTATGCATGAACATGAAACATAAACTCTTGTTTCGTGAGTTAATGAAGATGCACGGGAATATGTCATTAGTTGGTCGATTGGAACCGTTTAAATTAAGGAGCACTGCATTTATTGTATTGCATCCAAGTTTGATCAAATTTTGTTTTTATTTACTCATCCATCTAGTTGACCGAAAATTGAAGAATCATATGGCCATAAAACACTTTATGTTGGATCAAAGCTCGTACATAATAAAACTTCCGAACTTTTATGTTGGTCACATTCAATGTTCTCCCTTGATCATTTTAAAACAGATTTGGAATGATTTCATTGCAGATCGACCGTTGATTTTCCGCATGAAAATGAATGGTCCGAATTTTTTTTCTAAATTTGAAGGGACATATAATGATGAATGTATATAAAAATGACAATAATAAGTATTATTTGGCTATATAAGATGTAAATAATTGAATTTTATTTTTTTTTTGAAAATTTTCAATATTATTTGCTGTACATACATTATCCAATTAGTAAATATCAAGTTTCGAGCCGTTCGATATGCAATGAATGGTCTTGATGTCTTCAATTTAGAGGTTGTGGGCAGGGAGTCCCTATTCTCTGAGGTAATATAATACTTCTTTTTAGATCCGGTCCTAGGTGATACGTTGGCTGTTTTAATATTCGTGCGTAATGATGATCAGACGATTTTAATTTAAACACAAATATTATATTACCTTCGAGCATATGAATTTGTATGTATGTAGGTCTTCATAGTAAATACGATACAGAGTTCCATCTATCTTTCCTCTCTGTGGACTTAGGGTTTATTTTCATTTCTCTCCAAACATTTCATTTCGGCGCCTTCCTAAATTTTCATTTCCCTCCTGAATTTTGATTCCCCCTCTTGCGATAAAACCTAACTCTCTAAAACCTCTCCGCTATCTCTCGCTCTCTCTCGCCTCAGACCGGCACCCCTCAGCATCAGCACCGATCCCAGCAAAGACGCGCCCCCTCTTTCACTGCCTCCCCATACACACACATAAACCCACCACCAAACCCTCGTGTGAGGCTGGAGGCGGCTCAGGTGAGGCGATCGCTGGCATGGTGCAGCGTGTGGTCAGGCGAGGCGAGATTTGGGCGTGCGGGGCTGGTTGGCTGACGAGGTGTGGGGCTAGGACAGCGGGGCTGACGAGCACATTGAGGTATGCCTTGACATTTTTTCCTTCATTCTTTTGCTAGAACTAGTACTGCTTGAATTCTTATGATTAATCAAGCTATTTACTAAAAACATTGCAAAACAGATTTGCAGGAAGTAAGATTGCAATTCAATTTGTAGGAATTAAGATTGCAAAACATTTCTACAAGCAGTTGAGGGGCTCCTTCATGCATAGTATCGTAAGACCCAAATTCTTCTTTTTGTTCTCTTTTCAAATCAAAACTATGAAAGCTATACTAAAAACTTGAATTCTCTGTCTATATGAAATTGCTACCAAATTAGTTTTTTTGGAGTTAAATGTGAGAAAGATGGTGTTATATGTACTGGGTCTTGCTTTAATGATTGGGTGTTGCTCTGAATCAACCCAAAATGGTGTTAAATTGCATTTATGTGAATTAGTGGGTTTTATTTTGTGATTAGATTACCTTTGTGATTAACATTTTGTGCAACCTCTCTTCCCAAACCCTAACCCTAGCACCTCACTCCCACGTGTTGGATTTATTGCTAACCTCGTTAGATTTAATGCCAACATTGAGCATATATGTAATCTAATTATGGATTGTTTACTGTCATATATGGTTGTCAATTAAAGTGATCAAATAAGGTAATAGACAATCGATATATTCATTAGGATGTGGTCCATAAATGTGTAGAACAATTTAGGCAAAGATCAAATCATTGATGGACTGATTCTGAGATTTGCAATTCAGAAAACTGCCATTTAAGAGGATTGTGTGGGCCACACGGATATCAATGCGGCCGCACGGATTTTGATGCAACAGCACGGTTTTTGATGCAGATGCACAAAATACCTTTTTCAAGTTGGCAGATAACCAGATAGGTTACTATATATAAGGATTGGTCCCCAAGGCACAAGATAATACAGAAAAGCACAGAAACTGAAAATACATTTTTCTCTTTAGAAAAATACAGCTCTGTGTGCCTTCTCTTCTTCTTCCACCATCAAAGAATAGAGAAGAGAAATCTATTAGGAAATTTGGATAGGATTTCTCAAGGGCCATATCTTGCTGTCTTGGAAGACTTATTCCTACGACTATACGACAAAACAACAAGAAGGGCTTCTTGCCATCAGAGTCTAGTCTCGTGCTCACAGAGACGGTTGGCGATCTCTCAAAGGATCGAGTTATTTCATTGAAACATCTATGGAATCAGGTATTATGTTCCGCACTTAAGATTTATGTTTTATGAGTCGGCTTTGGCATAGGACGGTCCTTAGATTAAGGTGGGGAACTGTTTCTCCTTCCCCGGAGTGTAAGTGTTTGACCCCTAGATGAGATGTAATTGTTTGATCTCTAGAAGGCGTAATTGTTTGGCCTTTATGATTCCCCAACACCACGCGCCGCCTCCGTCCGGTGATTGAGGTGCCTTCCTCTAACGGAGCTCGATGCTCCCCGTCATGGTATGATCATGAATTAGTCAATTAATTTCACATGTAATTTTTTTAACATAGAAATACTTCATAATTGTTTTACGTAAAAAAAAGAGAATTATTTGATCTCATCAGTCATTACAGATTAAGCAATAGCTGTATTAATTAAAATATTGTATGTGACCTATTTAAATATATTTTCTTAGTTTAACCCAAGTACTTCTAACTAGAAAAACAATATATCTAATATTATATTGACGGTTTGTATTAATTGAATGATATCATGCAATTTAACACTTTAATCTGATATAGGTTTGATAACTCAGACAGCACATGGAGAGTTGCCATTGGCTCAAAAGATGATAACCATTCTGGTATAACACTGGTGTACAAAACAAAAGATTTCATTTTGAGTTGTTCCCAGGACTCCTTCACAAGGTTGCCGAAACTGGCATGTGGGAGTGTGTTTGCAGCATCTGGCACTTCAGCCAACTAGGCAATAGATACAATTGTGCTTGCAGCCACGGGGAACAGTCAGGATGATATTCGTGCTTAACAGGTGCAAGTATCTAGAATTATTGATTCTTATTTTAGCGACTTCATGATCTTGTTCACAAATTCAAAATAACTAAACCTCTGAGAAAACAGAAAGGTCCCATCTAGTCCTTTAAACATTGTAAAATCACCCGAAAAGAATTTTCTATCAATTTGTCAAGAAATAAATGGTCTACATTTTTCTCTTTTATTTACATTGCCACTGTTAGTATAACCTAAAGCTGCAATTTTCGCATTATGCCCAAGTTTCATTCGCAATACAGAGCCATGTATAAGTTTTAACCTCTAATGGATATGCATAAATTGTTCTATTTAGTTTTAACCTCTGATATTTTTTGTTGCAAATAGACTAAAAGTTCATGGAGAAAGGGGGCAGGACAAGGGGCTAGAGGGAAGAGGCAGAATAGCAAGGCGCCAGAGGCGGCTCTTACTTATTGAAGTTATGAAATGTCTTATGGAGTTCCAAGCATGCATGGATCGTGGAATGGTATGTACTGGTAGAATTGGTTAATTAAATCTCGTAGAATGGTATGTACTGGGTATGTCTTATGGAGTTCCAAACATCCATGTGTCACTTGATTTATTGTGGGTTTCTGATTGCTAAATTTTCATTCAAATTGATTCATGTTTAACTTAGGCTCAAAATTTCATATTTGATCGCTTTCTCGGTAGTGTTTCAAAGAATGTCTAATGTTTTGGGTTTATTTGCAAATGTTGATCACCAATAGCATGGTTAGTTATTATGAAGAAAAAAAAAACTAGATTGCTTGACCTTTTCATTCGACCGAACTTAACTGTTCTTACCAGCTTATCCATACTGCAGACCACCTTGGCCTGATGAAGGATTACTTGTCGGAGGTAATGATCTTATTTATGGCTATCATTTTACCAAGTCGAATTTTGCTTGAAAATCCTAAGAGCAGTGACCTACCTAAAGTTCCAAAACATGACTCTGGAATGAATTTTCCACTCAAATCTGTACATTTTAATGTTTGGTTTAATTTTGCTTCTTTATTCGGTGTACTTTAAAACAAGTAATGAGTTTATCTTTTATATGCAGATGAAAACCAGGATCACGACACTTGCATAAAATTTGCTAGACGGGTAAGCTTCCTTTTTGTCTTTAGTATATGGCACCTCCATGCAGACCTGTCTTGTATTGGTATTAGCTTGTTACGGTGCATATTAGGTTAAGGAGTAAGAATGCCTTCACTCCTAGATTCCAAGTGGTACCTAAAATGTTAGAGTTTTGTACCAGCATGTAAATGCTGGTACAAGACTTATCTGTACAAGCATCAGTTCGCCAACTAATTGACCTCAACTTCCCTTAATGAAATTGAAGAATGATCAATTTACCTTTAATGAAACTCAATCCGCATCACTTTAGAGACCGATCAAACTGAAGAAAGAGAAATTTATCCATTAACAGTCCGGCTTTTTTCATACTGTGCCATTAACAGGTGCAATTTTCAATCCTTAATTATTTTTTTACTTGAGCAATCCTTCAATTTTATCTCAAATTTTTTCTTTCAAGGGACTTCAAGGTTCAACAGAGAAGTCTTAAGGTCCATTCATTCACATTATGCAATCCAAGTTCTTTTTTTTATCTGATGTTTAGTTTTGCTTAGATGGTGTTATTAATATACTGGAAATTCATATTGATTATTGCATGTTTACAACTTAAATTAAGTACATTTGTGGTATATATGTTTGTAATAGTGCAATTAATATTATGTGATGTTAATATCAATTGTTGTGCTATGTTTATGTTTTTTGTGTGTGAATGAATGTTGTTGTTCTTATTATGTTTTAATGGGAAATGTAAAAGATTTCTTGGTTGTCACTGGGTTGGTACCAATTTGGTACGGGGAGGATTATAGAAATTGACATTTTTGCAATTTTGTTGGAACGTCAATTATTTCCATTGGAATATCATTACAAATACGGGGTAATACAGTGCATGCAATAGGTCCAAATGATATCCTTGCAAATAACCTGGTGGGGCCCACCTTCATTACCCATGCAAATAAATAGAGGGCCCCACCTTCTCTATCCATGCAATTACTCCCTTCACTTGCCTTGCAATAACCCGTGTGGGACCCACGTTTTCTATCCTTGCAAATATTCAGTTGTCTATCCTTGCAAATACTAGGGTGGGGCCCACGCTCTTCATCCTTGCAAATACTTAGGTGGGGCCCATGCTCTATATCCTTGCAAATACTTCCTGCAGGCACCAATTCTCAGACTTGTTGCATGGGTACTTGTTACATGAGAAAACCCATGCAAATAAGATTTGGAAAAGTTATTGCATGAGTAGCCCATGCAACAAGTCTGAAATTGAGTATTTGCATCGAGGCTTGTACCATGGGTAGTTGTTACATGGATAACTCATGCAACAAGCCTTTTTCGGGCTTGTTCTATGAGTAAGTCCATGCAACAACTGAAATTTTATCCATGTAAGAAACCAAAATTCTAGTAGTGTGAAGAATCGCTCCCAACAGTGAGAATCTGCTATAAAACGTCAAGAATCTGTGAAAAATTGCTTGATTCGGCCAGTTTGAACCGGATTTTCGCTGAAAAATTGCAAACTGAGTAACTCGGTTCAAAATCGGATCGCCGGCGGCCGCTTCCGGTTCGAATCGCCATTTTCCTTCTATGGTTATATGCATGCAATTTGCAAAGATTAACTTGTCAGAACAAAGAAAAATGCAAAAGACTGCAACTAATTAGTCCTAGGGCTGCTAATGAGCTTGACTCGGCTCAAACTCGGCTCGGACTCAATGAGAGAAGCATAACAGCCCAGCTCAAACTCGGCTCGATTTTGAAAGAAAAAGCTCGACTCGGCTCATGTAAATACTTGGATCGGCTCGGCCCGGCTCGCGAGCCGGCTCAGACCATATTAAGTATCGAATTAATATGATTGTGCAATACATGACTCCTCTAACAAACGGTTTCCTATATTACTTTGGAGTTAAAAAAAAAATGGGCATTAAACAAATAGCTGAAGGAAGATAAGAAATATTAACTGAGAATGTATTGACTACTCCAAATGAATAATTGAAAGATTGCCACAGTGAAATCGAAGGTATCACTTCATCTACTAAAGGGAAAACAAAATTTTCTCAATTTGACTCAAATTTCTTACGAATTATAATATTAAGTATCGAATTACAGAAGCACATAGGTGTTTCTTATCACACAAAAATAACCCCAAAAATATTCTATAAAAATTCAAAACAAATAAATTTCAGTCAGCTGGACCCTCCAGAAATTCAAACGAAAAAACAAATCCCAGTAAATACCCAGCTTCGCATAAGAAGAAAAGAAATTCACTATTGCTACAAACGAAGAGAAGAGGGAAACGAACAATTTGAACCATAACCAAAAAAATAATTAACATCATTCCACTTGGTTTGCTTAGGAAGTGAGGCTCATGAGCCGGCTCGGCTCGGGCCCGGCCCGGTTTGAGCGATAACATATGAGCCGAGTCGAGTTCGAGCTTTATTTAATTTAGGGCCTGACTCGACACAATTTATTGAGCTGTTCAACTCATTGGCTCGTGAGCCGGCTCGGCTCATTAGCAGCCCTAATTAGTCCCTGTTATCTGTGTTATTATAATTTCCTTCAAAATAACTTATTTACAAATAACAAAAAGGAATATCAATATATTTAGAAATTAGAACAAAGATTTAAATTGAAAAAAACACAGAATGATATCAAAAGAAATAGAATGATCTAAAGAAAAATCAAGCTTTTCAGAAAAAGAAAGTTTAAAAATATGAACTTACCAGATTGTCAAAAGGGCTATTATTTGTGAACTAAAGAACCAAATAGCATCACAAATAGCACATGGAAATCATGCATATATGCTTTACACAGTTCTAAACTGAACCGTCCAATATACATTAAATTGATCCGAGTAAATTAATCTTTTTTTTTTTTTTTTGGGGTTTCTTACATGACCCGTAGGCCTACAACTCAAACTCTCTTACATGTCTTCTGTTGGATCAGTGCCAGTTCTCACCCCTCCTAGCACTCTGGCACTGGTTGCTAAAACATGAACTACTCTAAGATTCTCATCTTCCCTACTACAATGTTTGGTGATGATCTTGCCGCTCAATTGCTCCTTGAGAAGCCAAGCATTCCATACTTCATGGTAGGATCTCCAGTCATGGATCAGTGGATGATTGTGAGCAAGTGAGTCCACGACCTCTAGCGAATCCGAGAATACAACCCCTTCCCCGAATCTCTTGTGCTGCATCAGTCTATAGCCGTGTAGTACCACAATTGCCTCCACATGAGATGGGCTCATTGCTTGTACCCTCCTCGCCACCCATTTGACCGGCCGGCCCCTTTGAACCAGTAGTATGCTGGACCATCCCCTGACATGTTGGATTGTGTCATAATCTACTTGTTTGTTTGACTAGATTTCTAAAACATATATTTGTTGAATTTTACGGTTTCTTGTCTTGAGATATTATGCAAGTTCGTGACGATATAAATTGCTACATATACATCAAAGATGAATGATCAATTGTTATACTTACTAAGGATGAGTCACGAAGAACCAAGCATTGGACTGAGAAGCATCAATTGCAACATGACTGCTGATGAGACTCTTTCCTTTATCTTTGAGATAATTGACTGCACTATTGTTCCGATTAAGGCTAAGACCTCAAAATCAATATCTACTCTTCACGAGCTTTCTGAAAAGTGGTCATATGCCGAAATCGGATACCCGAGCGTCGAGATATGCCAGTTTAAAGATTGCTGAAGGTTGCTTGACAAGCGTTGTAATGGTTGTCACAACGGTTGCTCTCTAGAAGTTTCATGATTGCGGCGCAACGGCTGTCACAACGGATAATTGGGTCTTGAAATGATTTATTCCGTTGCAATGGTTGATTAAACCATTGCAACGCTTTAAATCGAGCAGCTTACCCACCGTTATTATTTTGGCCGCAGTTTGGTAATACAACCTCCGATTTGAGTGAATCAAAGCTTGAAAAAGCCAGGAGACTGAGAACTACAACTTTTATGTTGTAACGTTATTCAAATTATGAAGTGGTGGGTCGATATGGGTCGTGGTGCATTAGATATGATAACGTTTATAAACCTAGATTTGCTTCTCTCCCAATATATAGAAGCAAATATTAGGTTTTCTCAAGGAGGCTCTAGCTGTCAAACATTTCTTTCTCAACTGAAAAAGAGAGCCACCATGATTGCTTGATCTTGAAACTTTAATACTCATTCAACAATCGAAAGTCTACTCCACCATACTCAACCTATTGCAAGAATTAGAGTGATTTGTGAGGGATCTTATATTTACTACAAACACTAGAGCCTTTGTTGCTCGCCTCTTCTACTTCGAGCCTTTAGTGCTCGCTTCTCTTGTATTAGAGCCTTTAGTGCTCTTGAGCCAATTCCGTGCTCGGGCTATGTGACTTTCTAAACTTTCTAAGGGCTCACTAATTCCATCTTGTACTCCTTTCTCATTGGGTAAAGAAAGGTGTGCCATCTTGAAGGTCTCGAGCCCCGGAGACGTAGGCATTAGTGTCGAACTCCGTAAACAACTTTGTCAAGTGTCTCTTAACTCTTCTATTTATTTTACGCATATTTCTTTAGTTTATAGTTATTCTAGTTTCCATGCTTTATAAAACTTTGAAAACAAAATAAGGGGCGTTCAACACAAGAGGGTCCGTGCTTTATAAAACACCTTAGCCCATCCCTATACACACAAACACACAAAGCACGCGCGAAGTCTAAATAGTTAATCCAAACCATTTAACATGATCTCCATATTAAAATGGGCTTGGAGACCAAATTTACTATTCTTTTAGAATTTTTAAAATTGTTATTTTCTGATGGTCCAAAATTTCTTTAAAACAACGACATTTTAATTTTTACTCATCTCAATAGTGATTTTGTACCTATTTAAAAAAGTAGCAAAAAATTTCCAAAACATATAAAATTTTGATCTCCAAACATATTTTAATATGGAGATCATATTGAACTGTTCGGAACGACTGTTTGGACTTTGAAAATAAAGATAAAAACATGTAAATAAAATGAGGCACGAAAGACATGAGACATTTGAACCCTAATCATATGTCTCTCTATATATAAACATATAGTGGCATATGATTATAAGTCATCTATCCGTTGTCAAAGTTCAAACAGTCAATCCGTACTATTCAACATTGTCTTCAAATCCAAAGGTCCTTGGAGACGATATTTTACATATTTTAGAACTTTCTTATTATTTTTTTAGAATTTTTTGAAAAACAATGATTTAATTTTTTTAACACAATAATAAAAAAGTTATAAAGAATATAAAATTTGGTCTTCAAGTACATATTAATATGGAGATCATGTTGAGCCATTCAAATAGACTATTTAAACTTTGAAGAAAAAAATAAGAGTGTCTGTGCTTTATAAAGCATCTTAGCCCATCCCTATATATATATATATATATATATATATATATATATATATATAGAGAGAGAGTGGCTAAGGTCAAAGTGGTATGACCAAGGCCTTGGTGCTACCAATTAGTTTTTGCAATTTTAAAGTTCAAATAGTCGATTCAAACCGTTAGATGTTCAATCTATATTAAAATATGCTTGGAGACCAAATTTTACATTTTTTGGAATTTTTTTACTATTTTTTAAGCCACTTTGAAAATGGCAGATTCGGGTGAACACTAAAAACAGTGCAACCAAATTCTGGACCATGTCATCAGCAATTTTCAAAGTGGCTTAAAAATAGTAAAAAAATTCCAAAAAATGTAAAATTTGGTCTCCAAGCAGATTTTAATATAGAGATCACATCTAACGGTTTAGATCGACCGTTTGGACTTTGAAAATCCAAAAACGACTTGGTAGCACCAAAGGCCTTGGTCATACCACTTTGATCTTAGCCACTCTCTCTCTCTCTCTATATATATATATGAATTGAGCTATGGTGAGACGTTGAGTAAAACAAGTTTGTACTCTATGGCACTATATTTTCTTTTTGAAAATCCAAACAACCGATCCAAACCGTTCAACATGTTCTCTATATTGAAATGTGCTTGGAGATCAAATTTTACATTTTTTGGAATTTTTTTACTATTTATTAAGCCACTTTGAAAATCGCTCCGGTGGTCCAGAAAATTTGACTGTTTTTTACTGTTCATAGTGGATCAGCGATTTTTAAAGTGGCTTAATTAATAGTAAAAAAATTCCAAAAAATATAAAATTTGGTTTCCAAGCACATTTCAATATAGAGAACATGTTGAACGGTTCGGATCGGTTGTTTGGATTTTCAAAATGAAAATATGGCGTGGAGTACAAACTTGTTTTACTCCACGTCTCACCATAGCTCATCTATATATATATGAGTATAACTAGGGTGTTCCTAAGTTCACCAAGTTTCTTTGTGAACTCAACTCTAAAACCTATGGAATTGACTTGAAACGACGAATCCAAACAGTTGAAATCCGTCTACCTTACAAGTGATGCATCTACATGTGAAAATTTTAAAGTTTCGAATTAATTTAGTATAAAGTCAAGTGGTCAAAATTAGAAGGTTTATAAATTAATTTTAATGCATTCATTTTTTGGACGTCTTTTGACCACTTGACCATTTACAAAATTAATTTAAAATTTAAAATCTTTTACATGAAGGCGCATCACTCGTAAGATAGAAGGATTTCAACAGTTTGAATTCGTCGTTTGAAGCCAATCCAATAGATTTTAGAATTAAGTCACAAAAGGACTTGGTGAACTTAGGAACACCCTAGTTCTACTCATATATATATATATATATATATATATAGAGACCGGCTAATGTCCTAACGTTATAACTTCGGCCAAAGTTATAACGAGTCGTTTATTAGTTTTTAAAATCCAAACAACCGATCCGAACCGTTCAACTTTTTCTAAATATTGAAATGTGCTTGCAGACTAAATTTTACATTTTTTGGAATTTTTTTACTATTTATTAAGCCACTTTGAAAATCGCAGATCTACTGTGAACAGTAAAAAACAGTAAAATTTTCTGGGTCACTGGATCAGTATTTTCAAAGTGGCTTAATAAATAGTAAAAAATTCCAAAAAATGTAAAATTTAGTCTCGAAGTACATTTCAATATTTAACATGTTGAACGGCTCGGATCGGTTGTTTAGATTTTGAAATTGCAAAAACCGACTCGTTATAACTTCGCCGAAGTTATAACGTTATGACATTAGCCAAACTATATATATATATATATATATATAATCTGGCTAATATGCTACGCGTATATAAGGGCCCCTCCGTGCTACGGCTCACTTTTTGAGTTTTCAAAATCCTAACGGTCGATCTGAACCGTTCAACATGATCTCCATATGAATATGTACTTGCAAATCAAATTTTACATTTTTTAGAATTTTTTTACTATTTATTAAGCCACTTTGAAAATCGCTGATCCAATGGTCCAAAAAAGTTTACTGTTGTGTACAAATTAGTGTTTTTTCATATGGCCTGCTCCATACATCCATGATCCATCCAAAGAATTAAGCAGATAAGGAAGGGGGATTATGGTTGGACGGGATTTGCACGCTCTCAATTAAACACCTCTCGTTTCGTTTTCTCTCATCTGGATAAGGTCCATGGCATGGATTAATTCCACGTTGCTTAATTCATTTCCATACGATTCTATTCGCACGCTCTCAATTAAACACCTCTCGTTTCGTTTTCTCTCATCTGGATAAGGTCCATGGCATGGATTAATTCCACGTTGCTTAATTGCAAGCCATACGATTCTAGGAATATTCCTAGGTTCCACCCCTTAGATATTTTTTTATTGACCCCTTCTTAATTTTCCAGAAGAAAAGTAGTATCAATATCAATATAGTTTTTCTGTTACAAGGCTCGGGGCAATTTTATGAAAATAAATTTTTTGGGTCAACCCCTTAATTGAGAGCTAAATATATGAATGCGTCATTTTTTAAGTTGTAATCCCTTCGCAATAAACAAATTAATTGAGAGCTAAATGAATTCGTTGGGGAATGGGGAGGCCTACGGGCCATTTGCAGTTCACTGTAATTAGCATTGTCGTGGTGCGTTGCCTACGGGCCATTTGCCAATAAAAAAAGTAGGTCGTTGCATTTCAAAAGTCCATACAAATAAAAAAGAATGAACAAAAAAATGTTTTTTCCATCAAGGATAATATTCACCATGCACTACTAAAATAAATTACTATTGAGGAAAGTATATCTAGTAATAAATTACTATATCTAAAATAATAAATTGGTAAGATTTTTATTCATTGTATCTACTCATATTAAGTCTTATATATACTCCACTTTGTTCCTCTTTCATTGTGTCTTTTCTTAATCATCTCAACTACTCCGACTCTATTACTACCAAAAAAATGGACAGCAATGTATCTCAAGCTCAAGCAGGGTTGTGGAACATGACATTTGGTTACCTAAAAACCATGTCTCTCAAGTGTGCTCTAGACCTCGGCATCCCCGATGCGATCGACAACAATGGCCAGCCAATGACCCTCAGCGAGCTCCACTCTGTTTTGACACTTCCTCCGTCAAAGAAATCCCATTTGCAACGCCTTATGCGCTTATTGACCCATTTTGGCTTCTTCATTGAGAAGGGTGCCGGGGAAGGCACTGAGGCAGTCTATGATCTAACTGCTCAATCGCATCTGGTTACCCGAAAAGGTGAACCAACCAATATGTTGCCCTTGGTACGTTGTCATCTCGACAATAAATGGCTGAAACCTTCTCTGTATATGGGAGATTGGTTCATGCAAGAGGATGAGCGGATTCCAGCCGAGTTGGCACATGGTTGCACCGTGTGGGAAATGGCAAGCCAAAATCCTACGGTTAACAAAATGTTTAATGATGCTATGGTTAGCGGTAGTTGCTTGTTTAACGATGTTATCATAAAAAATGGTAATGTTATTTTCAAGGGCATAGATTCCCTTGTTGACGTAGGAGGCGGTAGAGGTGCAATGGCAGAGATTATTGCCAACAATTTCCCTCATGTCAAGTGCATTGTTTTGGATCTACCGCATGTTGTAGGTGATAGTCCAAATGATGGTATCGTGAAGTTTGTTTCAGGTGACATGTTTAATTATATTCCTCCTACAGATGCAGTTCTTCTCAAGGTATAATTTTTTTTTTTATCATTCTCATATTTACTTATATTATACATTACACACACAAACACACACATGCACAAAAACAACAGAATTAGTTACCTATTGGAAACCCGATGTTATAGTGGATTCTACATGATTGGAGCAATGAAGATTGTATAAAGATACTGCAGCGATGCAAAGATGCAATTCCATCAAGAGAAGCTGGAGGCAAGGTCATCGTTTTGGAAGCAGTTGTCGGATCAACGTCTGCTATGATATCAGACGAACCACAGCTGTTGTTTGATATGTTAATGTTGACAGTAACTGGAGGAGAAGAGCGAGATGAGAATGAGTGGAAAATATTATTCAAGGAAGCAGGATTTAGTTCTTACAAGATCACCCATACCGTTGGATTCATGTCGGTCATCGAGATCTACCCATAACTATTTTGTATTTCATTTCAGATCTTTGTTTTATTTTGCATTCATTTGCTTGTTCTCAATGCTCGTTAATTAATCAATCTATGGAATTTATTTTGAAGTAAATCACTTTGTTTTCATAGCACCGTGACTTAAAATGGACTGACATTTACTAGATCGTGTCAATCCCTGCGGAGCTGATCATTTCCAAGCCACTATATATCATTCCGAAGTAAAAATAATTGAGGATTACATCCATCTTCCCTTTCACTTTTCGCCGAACCTAAGATAGATAATATAACATCAACATACGCCATAACCCCTTACAAAAATAACAGTCCACCGATAAATTAAGCTTCAGAGTCTTGAAATGGTGTTCTACAACCTAATTTTGCTACTGTGTTCTACATCCTACTTTTCTCATGGTGCTCCTATTATTACATCCATTGATTTCTCATGAATAAAATCTGAACCCTTGGTTTAGTATTAGTTGTCAGAAGTTTCAATATTTCATTATCCCATGAAACTAAACTAAAAGCAGAGATCTAGTGAAAACCAAAAGAAGAAAAGATAGTAGGAGGAATAATTTGATAGCGGCACAATTGTTGCCATACAGCAATCCACTGGACTGTGAATGTCTACAGACTACAGTGCTATCGGATTCTCTGTATTTAGATATACATCACATTTCGCCATTAAATTTAGACACTGTGGAATTTAAAGACTGTAGAAGGTTACGAAGTTCTAAACTTCTAATGTCAATTAAAAAACAGAACCGAACCGAACCGACCGAATTAAACTTATCAACCGAACCAAAGTAAATTTCGATTTGTTCGGTGTATACTAAATATATGAAAAAAATGGATTTGCTTGGTTATTTGAGATCAAATAGCTTGATAAATATGTAGTATTTCTATATGATGTTTCATACATGCTGGTGTGTACTGGCTTGTATTGTGCATTTGTCTGGTACCAGTTTGTCCAACTTTAATGCCTGCCTTTTGTTGTATCTTATTCTTTCAGGTAATGTACTGGAATCTAAATTGTATTCTGAGTTAGTTTTAGCGAAGAGAAAAGAGAATTTTACATTGAAATCATGGTTCTGAAACTCGAAATCGGAATCGGAATCGGAATCGGAATCGGATACTTGACCGTGGAATCGAAATCGGGTGAATCGGCCGGAATCGGCCGAGTTGACTCGGTAACTCGGATTTTTTTGGCAGAAGCATGTTTATACTAAAAGAATAGAAAAAATTAGTAAATAAAATACTTTTGATTAAAGAAAAGAACTAAATATATACAAGAAAAATAAAGCAAGAAAAGGAAACAAAAAAAACGTAGAAAGCATGAAAAAATAATTCAAAAGCATATGCACAAATTGCATAAACTGTTGAAATGGACGGGTCCAATGGAAACTGAAATGGAGAAGAGCTGGAAAAGGTGGAGGCAGTTCTAAATTTTTCATTAAATGTTACAAGTGGCCCCATCTCTCCATGAGAGCTTTTCGTAGCTCCAGGTTCACTATGGACCATATGTTTATTCTATTTTTATACTTAACAGACTAGTAGACCAAGTCTATTTAAGCGAATCCATTTTATTTTCTCCTCCACAGCCTCTTTCGTTCTTTCTTTCCAAATTGAACTCTTCTTTCCCATAAACTTAATTTGACGCAAAACAAAAGCCAAAATTGGCTCTTCTGGAGAGAATCGATCTGGAATCGGTCAAGACTCGCCTGACTCGGGTGAAACTCGATTGACTCGGCCTAAAAATCGGCTAACTCGGCCGAGTCAAGCACTGTTCATCCGAGTTTTGCCGAAAAACTCGCACAGGCGCGAGACTCGGGTGAAAATCGGATCGGTGACGGCCGATACCGAGTTGACTCGGAATCGGCCGATTTTCCAAACCATGATTGAAATGACTCAAGATAGCTTGAATTAGATTGTGGTTCAAAATTTGCACAATTGAGCAAACTCAGATCAATTGTTTTTTTTTTATTGAAGCCCTTAGGCATTACCATTAATAACTGAAAGCAAATTAATGTCTCTTACATGATAAATAAATATTGATCAAAGGAAAAACACTGATCAAGCTAAGAAATTAATAGAACTACTACAATTTGCCCTTCCCAATCTCTGCATCTCTTCGTACTGGTTCCCTTCATGTTCATCCTCAATACTGGTACGTGCCCAGTTTGCAATTGTGAAATGGGGATAACAACACTGACAAAAAAGGCACTGCCATGTTTTGGATGTACTTGTAACATGGGTTATATGCATAGAAGGAAAAATAGGAATCGGAATCGGAATCGGAATTGGTCACTTGACTGTAGAATCGGAATCGGATGAATTGGTCAGAATCGGCCGAATCGGATCGGAAACTCGGATTTTTTTTCCAAAAACTTATTTTTTACTAAAAATATAGGAATAAAATTATTAACAAATAATCAGTCCAAAACATGTTAAGATCCACTTGTTGACCCCTAAAAAAAGAAAAATAGAAACGAATAAAAAAAAAAAAAGAAACCAAAAATGTAAAGGAAACAGTTAAAGGAAAAAATATATCAGAAAATAAAAAAGACCAAAATGGAGGTGTGGATTAACAATAGAAATGGAGTGGAGGAAAGATGGGAAAAAATAGGAATAATTTATATGTTTTTTCATCAGTTCTATAATTAGTGAGAGACTAGTAACAATATTTATGAAAGAGTATGGCTAATATAACATTAGTGTCATTTCAGCCTATATAACGCCAACTCCAAAGCCTATCAAATCGACTTCAAACAGTGAATTCAAACCGTTCAAACCGATCTAATTCATTAGTTGTGCGTTTACATACAAAATTTATAATTTTTTAAATTTATTTAGTATCAAGTCAAGCGGTCAAATGTGTGAGTTTTTAAGTTAATTTTAATACATTCATTTTTCATTTTTTACCGTTTGATTTGATACTAAAATAACTCGAAAATATAAAAAAGTTGCATGCAAACGCATCACTAATAAAGTAAATCGGTTTGAATGGTTTGGATTAGTCGTTTTGAAATCTATTCAATCAATTTTGGAGTTAGTGTCATATGACACCGATGTCATACTAGCCGGACTCTTTATGAAGAGTCTGGCTAATATAACATTAGTGTCATTTCAGCCTAAATAACACCAACTCCAAAACCTATCAAATCGACTTCAAAACTTCTGTAATGACCTCTCCATTCCAGCCTTGCTGTCCCGCTACAGTACTCATAGTGCGGTCTCCAACAGTGATGGCGGTCATTTAACTAAAGGAGGGTCCTCATCCTGACATTTTTATTAACTTGTGTATTTAAGAGATCAGTTATTTGCGTAAGATAACTCGCAGTGTCCTATGTAGAATCTCGATGAAAGATTTTCCATTATTGCGTAACATAATTCGCAGTGACCTAAGTGGTGTCTTTCATAAAAACAACAACATGAAATTAGACCCGACAGGAATATATTATCAAAGCGGATTGAGTAGCAATGGTGTGCTGAAACCCTAGGAATTCTCATCTCTATCTTTATTTTAATTACTTTTAATTGCTTCCTAATTTACATTGATCACAACAACAACTCTCAATTTTCAGATTTCATCTAGCCTTTCGAAATATTGTGATTCGATCGCTCAAGACTCTGAACCAATATTCCCTGTGGATCGACCTCGAATATACTACTCGATAGGATTGTGCGCTTGGCATTTCCGAGTTTATAAATATTAAAAGAAACATCGCTCTCTTTTGAGTGATCAAGCTTTTTGGCACCGTTGCAGGGGAATAACAGTCATTGTGCAAGGCCTCACGAGACGCACTTGCTTTGACCATTGAATCCAATTAATTAGAGACGCCGAGACTTTTTTTTTTTTTTTCAATTTCGTTTTTATTTTTATTTTTCAGTCTTTAGTTTAATTTTCATATTTTCTTTTCTTTTTAGGACACTGCACCCTGGCCGAATCATCCGTACGGAGATCCCTGAGAATTTCAAGTAGAAGAGGACAATTCGCTTCCACATCACCGATAAGGACCAATCATAGTCCTTTCTCGAGTAATTCTGAAAGCGAAGAAGATTCAGATTTGATCAACATGAATATTTCACCGAACGAACCGATTCCACCGTTCAACAATGGAAGACAAGAAGTCAATGGTGATAATGAAGTTCACAATGTAGCAAAACCCAAACTTTTACGAGACTATTGCGTACCGCACGCGAATGATCCTAATTCAAGCATAAACCCGCCAACTGTTACGAACCGTAATTTTGAGATGAAACCTGCTCTCATAAATATGGTTTCGCAACAGCAATTTCGAAGATTTTCAAATAAAGATCCACATCTTCACTTGTCAATTTTTCTTGGGATATGCGAGAAGATAAAGATCAACGGAGTTACCGATGAAGCAATCAGGCTAATGCTATTTCAATTCTCATTAAAAGATAAAGTAAGAGCATAATTGTTTTTCCTACCAGCCAATTCCATTTAAACTTGGAACCAATTGTTTAATGTGTTTATTGTAAAATATTTTCCACCATCTAAAACTTCAAGATTTAGAAATGCAATTACTAATTTTGAACAAAGTGATGGTGAAACATTGTGTGAAGCATAGGATGGATACAATGATATATTAAGGTGTTGTCCACATCATGGTCTAGAAAGATGATTGTCCAAACTTTTTATAATGGTCTAAACCCTACCGATAGGTTGTCTATTGATGCTTCCGCAGGGGGAGCAATCATGAACAGGAACCTGACGAGGCTTACAACCTAATTGAAGAGATTGCAATCAACCAAGACTACTGGATCCCTGAGCGAAAGAAGCCAACTTCAACACCTGGCATGCACCGAGTAGATGATATATCCATGCTAAGCGCAAAGATAGATGCTTTGCAACTGGCACTCAACAAGCAGACCAAGCAGCGAACGGTAGCAGCAGTCAATGCCGCAACAGCATGTGGCTATTGTGGAGGAGCGCATGAGATGACAGAATGCATGAATGTGACAGAAACTGAGGAAGAAACAGAGCAAGTACACGCCATCGACAACAGCTTTCGACCTCTGCCCGCCTAAAATTCATACCATCCAAACAACCAAAACCATCCAAATCTCTCATACTCAAACAATCAAAGGCTTGTTGCACCTCAACAAAACTATCAACCACAACCCAATTATTAACCAAGAACAACAATCCTCAACCGAATTACCAATCGAGGCAGCACAACCAACCACAGCAACCTGACATCACATCACTAATGGAGAGATTCCTAGAGAAGCAAGATAAGGCTAATGCCAAAATTGCACAAAAGATCGAATCCTTAACAAACCGCAACAAAGACTTAGAAGACCATGTCTCTAAGATGGCAAAAGAACTCTCGAGTATCGCACGTGGAAAAGACAAATTTCCAGGCCAACCGGAAGAAAATCTGAGAGAGACTTGCAAAAGCATAACATTAAGGAGCGGTACAGCTTATCAGGGACCTCCCATGCCCGATCCAACTTCTGATGAGATGCATGCAGAGCCATCACATTCCGAAGAATACGAGCCGCAACCACCGGAGCCGCCCGTATTCGAACTGCAGGCAGACCCTATTGAGGAGCAGAATGACACCGTAGGTGGAGACGAACGACAAACCGAACCTAAATACATTTCACCACCACCCTACAAGCCACCTCTGTCATTCCCTCCAAGGCCAGCCAAGCACAAGATGGAGCAGCAATTTGCAAGATTCATAGAAATACTCATGCAACTACAAGTCACGATCCCCTTCACTGAAGCAATTGCAAGCATACCCTAGTATGCTAAATTTTTGAAGGAGATTCTTTCGAACCGCAGTAGACTCCAAGAATTCTCAACAGTTCCGCTCAATCTGGAATGTAGTGCGCTCGTGCAAAGCAAATTACCAACAAAGTTGAAAGATCCGGGAAGCTTCTCGATACCATGCACCATTGGCACAACAGATTTTAAGAGAGCTTTATGTGATCTGGGAGCAAGTGTGAGTTTAATGCCGAAGGTGGTATTTGACAAATTGGAATGTGGAGACCTATCACCAACGCGGATTTCATTGCAACTCGCTGATCGATCAATTCGATATCCTGAAGGAATGTTGCTTGATATCCCAATCAAAGTTGGTAAATTCTGGATACCAGCAGATTTTGTGGTAGTTGATATGGAAGAAGACGAGCAAATTTCAATCATCCTTGGAAGGCCATTCCTCGCCACATGTGGGGCAATGATTGATGTTAGGAATGGGAAGATCTCATTAAATGTTGGTGAAAACAAGATGATCTTCAACATGAATGAAACCTTCAAGGTTCCCCCTGACATAAATCTTGTCTACAATTTGGAAACAGCGGATGAGTCTGGCAATGATGAATGACGACTGGCTGAATTAGAAGACATCGAGAAATGATGTGCGTAGCAGAAATGGAGAGATTGTTCAACATACAAGATGACAGTCAGACCCATCCAACCTCCGTGACAACACAAACTGATGGTCTGAACAAGAGTCCTAATATCGCCAACAACAGGAATTATTCTCTCTTAGCCCTCGCATTAATCAAGAACCTCCGCGAAGAACTCGATGCAATTTCCCAAAGACTGAATGAGGTTGAATCAGTACTCGGCACAAGTTTGGTATTCGACCCCGGACCTCAAACACCAACCGATTTCTTCAAAAAGGGCAATGACAACAAGACCACAGAAGACACTGAAGGCGATCCACCCGACAAGCAACCCGTTTGCATTGACGGGAGGACATCTGGAAGAAACTAACAAGACACAAAGTCAAGCTAACGACTTTAAACAAGCGCTTCTTGGGAGGCAACCCAAGGCCACTTTTATATTTTCTTATAATTATTTATTTCTAGTTTATTTAGGACTTTAATAGGGGAACGAATCACAACCACTTATTTTTCATGACCAGGTGAACATGCTGGAGGAAAGGCTCGGTTAAAAACATTAGAAAAGTCAAGACATATTCTCTGTTACGGTCCGTATCAATCAATACGGACTATGACAATGAATAAGGAGCAGGAGGTTGGGAGAAAAAGGAAGACAGTAGCAGATACGGTCCGTATCGGCCAATACGGACTTTATTCAGAAGACGGGTTTAGGGGCAGTTACCAGGTCCGATATTATGGGTCGGATACGGACCGTATCAGCCGATACAGTCCGTAATAAGGGCTAATCTGAAAATGTAAAGCCCGTTAACGAAGAGGCGCGAATTTGAGTAACCGTTCAAAATAGAAGTTTTTCTATTTTGAGCCATTTTTCTCTCCCGTTTTCTCTTCTCCTCTTCTCCTCTTCCCCTCTCCCTCTTATTTCTCTTCCCCCTTCCTCTTCTCATTCTCTCCTTTCTTGCACAAACCCGAGCACACCCTCGCACTACACCGCCGGCCACGAAGAAAACCACCTCCGCTTTAAGAACCCTCAATATGGGCCCCATCCGACCCGTATCCGCCAATAGCGCCACGATCCTCTTCGCCATTTTTAGTTTTTCATCCCCTATCTCTTCTTTTTCAATTTTAATTTTGATTTCTTAAATTAATCTTTTATTTCCTCTTTGCAATTTAGTTCTAGATTTACATTGTCTTTTCTAGATTTAGTTAGAACCAAAATCACGAAAAATACAAAAAAAATTAGGTTTTTCAGTTTTTACCAGAACCAATACCAGTCTAATACGGTCCGTATCACTCAATACGGTCCGTATTCAGTCCTGTACTTGGCCAGTGTAGGGCACAGAAAGTTGCACAACGGTGGAAGGTGTGTGTATGTGTTAAAATGTCTCAGGGTTCAATGCTCTCTGATTTCAAGTCATGGGGAGAACATCGAATCTAAAACATTCATTCCTTTCTACAATTCCTTCAGTTCACCCTCGATAGACCTACTATTCATAATCAGTCTATCGAGAGAGTTTATTGATTGTGAGGACATTTAACTCCCAGCGGGCGCAAGCCCCTGCTGTTAATTACATCAGATGACCCTTCCAAGCCATACTGAATACCTCGTCCATTCCGGAATTTGGAGCCTATATGTTGTGAATTGGATAAAGGGGCTAAAAGGGGACTCATGTATTGATTATGGTGTTGATTTGGTTTTCTATACATTTGGATATATGTGCGTGTGTGTGATTTTTATATTAAAATAATATTTATGGTATTTTAGAATAGGAATTTGAATATTTTGAGAAGTGTATATACATCATTTGTTTATATTTAATCTATGACATGTTTATTTACATTTTTGTTAATCATTTATATCATTTAATTTTAAAAGAAGGGTATTTTGGTCATTTCAGGATTTGGCTGATGCTTGGACATGTTCAATTTTGATTTAAAAAGATGAAGAATTTGATTTGGGTTCGTTTGGAGGTGGTTTGAGTCAATTTGGACTTAAGATGAAAAAGTTATGCTTGAAAAGGACTGAGAAGGACCTATTTGTAAATATTTGTGTTTTCTTAAGGACCTCTTTACAAAGCTGAGGAGGTGTGAATTTATGATTTGGGCTTTGGATAGGGTTTTATATGAAAATTGGGTTTTTAGGGGGCTTGTTTGGAAGAGTTTTAGGCTATCAAGGGTCTATTTGTAAATTTTCAAGGGGCTTCACTGTTAATGCAAAAAGTCAAAAGGACCTTATTGTAAACAGGCTTTGCTTTAGAGATTTTATTATTAAATGGGCTTTAAGATTTGGATTATGGGCTTTGAGATATGTAGTTTGGGCTTCATGATTTATGTTGAGTGTTGGATTTGAATATTGAGCTTTGAGATTCGGGCATCAGGCTTTAAATCCTACTTCAAGATTCGATTGAACAATTGATATTGAGGCCGAAGCTATTGACAGATGGGCCCTACAAACCAGAGGTCCATCAGCCGTTAGATTTACATTCTCCTTTGAGATTCGCACTTTTAAGTTGAATATTTGATTTGGCGCCGAGATTAAAGGGTCCATGTTGCTTTGAGATTCGCGCAAGTGTAATGCGAATCGGGTTTGAAACCCGAATTGGGGTTTTGCTCAGCTATCCTCTCCGGCGGGGTTTACGGTCACGGCGGTGCTAGAGGAAGGTTCCATTGGGGTCGTCTTGGGCTTGTAGGTCTATTGGGTGCATTGTCAGCAGAGGTTGATCACTGGAGGCGACGGAGCACGGCCAACTTCAACTTTCGGTACCGGCCAAGGTCTTTACCGATTTTCTTCGATTTCCTTGTTGTTTTCTTTGATTGTTTGATTATTTAGTCTTATTTCGACATACAGGAATTGTATGCAGCTTCAATTTCACTTTTCATGAAGATTCAAGCATTCTTTGGATTTTGGTTTTTTAGTCTAGTACCGGTTCAGTACCAGTCTGGTACCAGTTGGAGTGATGAACCTCTTTAGATCATATTTGGGAGTTGAAAGGTATTTATTCATGTATTCTGAACCTTTTAAGGCAATAGGGGTTTATTTTCTGATTTTTGAATGATGTAAGTAATTATTTTATGAAGTTCTTGAATTTTGGAAAATTGGATTAATTCAAATCTTTTTGTTTTTATGAAGGATTATGTGATTTCTTGTTACTGATTCATGGGAGGGTGTTTATATTATCTTCAGAGTGAATTTTATGATTTTTGCTATTTTATTTCTGTTTTTTAAGTATTTGTTTGTGCAGAGGGACAATAAAGGAAAATTTGTATTTTAAATGCTGGATTTCTTATTTTTGGCAGCTGGACTTTGAAAATTCATAGAAAATAGAAATAAAATCCAAATAATATAAAATTTGTGTAAATCTTGTGTATTTTGAAGTCTTCTATCTATCTGTGATATTCAATTTCCAATTTGGTCCTTAAATCATTTTTATTGCTTAATTTACCAGCAAGTCCTTTTTATCTTTCTAATGCTGAATTTTCTGTTTTTAATGCTGGACTTTGGAAATTCATAGAAAATCGAAATAAAATCATACAAATGTGAAATTTGTGTCAATTTTGTGTGTTTTGAAGTCCTTTACATGATGGTGAAGTCCATTTTTCATTTTGGTCCCTGTGTCGGTCCAGAATATTCTGTTTACCAGTGGGGGTCATTTTGATCATTTTTTAGTATCATTCATGTACCAATGGTACACAACTCATGCCTTATTGCTGAGTTCTTGTTCTTAGGAGCATTTGGGGCTGGTTTAGAGTATCCACAACTGAGTTCATGAATTAAATATCATTTTAATGAATTTTCATAGCTTTTGAGCTACTATTTGGTACCAACAAACAAAGGGGAAGCTCCAAAAATTACTCCAAAATCATTATTTCAATTTAAAACATTAGAAATCTGTCAAGAACTTGGTTTTATGCAGAAAAGTCCCTGCTTTGATCAAAATCATGTTTTGAAAGCTTTTTGCATCATTTTGAGAGGTATCATTGAGATTTCATTAGGAAAAATGTGTAAATGACATGGAACAATATTGGATTGCTGTCTATTTACACCTTAGACCCTCTTTCTCTCACTATTTGCACAATGATCAATTTAGCTCCCTTATAAAGTGTCACACCCCAAACCAGGATTTCCGGATTAGAGTATGATCAATCCCCGTCTCGTGTCAATTAATCGAAATAACACGCAAGACTAAACAAGAACAATAATCACACAGCGGAAGCAATAATAAAATACTCCAAGCAACAGTCATAAATATTAAATAAACATACATACATACATAATATCCATACAATCTACCTCTGGATGAAATAAACACAAGCTAGTCAAAGGAATACATAATCTATCGAGTCCAATGTGTATAACAAAAACATCGGACTCGCAAAACCCTAAACAAAGATCCCTAATCTATATCAGGCGATATGGCCGTCGGGGACAACTCCTGACGCCTCCTGCTACGGACCGTCAGACTCTGTACCTGCCCACATCAAAAGGAGGTGAGTGAGCAAATGATCGCCCAGTATGTGACCCAGTATTATCCCTTCAGGGATCCTCTTAAGTCAAAGCACATTTTAATTTGAAATCTACGTAAATTCGGTAATTGTTCACTTTTAATGCATATGCTGCGGAAATTAAAACTTATCATAATAACTACAAAAGAAAAATACATATATAGTAGATGACATGATATGATTATCCTATTATGCCAAAATGATGAAATTTCCCAAAACAAAATAAAAGGAGGATGAATATTATACTCAATCGAAGTCCAGTACAATAGGTACCGTGTGTACAAATTGATATAGTAATAATACGGATAATTTTGTCACCCCGTGCCGAGCCAAACAAATTGAATTTATATCTCAAAGGTGACATAACACAAGGACTGCGATCAGAGGGGCAAAGATACCCGATGGATAATAGCATTGAGCTTTGCCCACACAAGAAAGGCACGCTAGCCGATGGTTATGTCAAATTTTGTGTATTTTCCTTACTCTAGACGATTCATCATTCAAACATATAAAATAGGAGAAAACTACAAGCAGGGCGTAAGAATAAGTCAATCCGTCTCCTCATGAGCAGACGACGGAACTCCACCGTCCGGCCAGACCAATGGGACAAGGGCTTGTGATCGGCCCATAACCATAACAATAAAAATAAAATCTGCCACCGCATCCTCAGCAGCCGTACTAGGCCTATAGCTCCTAATGTAGGGGGATAACTCCCGAATTGTCTCGGGACTCGAGATCGGTCCGCACAAAATGTAAAATGATCGAAAAACATATACTACAACTCAATGCATATAATAATATAATATTCCTAATAAGACCTCCCGAGAAACCAAGTAGTCTCTCGGCTCAATGGCTAACGGGCCGACCGGTTCCATACCAACCAACCGGAACGCAGTCACTCGGTCTTCTTCTCACGCTCACCAATGCATATGCGTAACTAAAATACTATGTTGTCCTCTACGAGAAGAGGACAACTAATATCCTAATATATTATTAAATTAAGTTACGCTACTCCTAAGAAAGCAGTAAATTTTCATTTAGAAGGGTTTATGCAAATCCTAAATTATAGTTCATAAAGGATTAAACATGCTCTAATGCAACTACATAAATAAAGGTGCGGATGTCAGGTCAAGTGGTTGACTGGTAAGAGTACGTCACGAAAGAATAAAACAAATATCCCACACCTAATGGAAGTAGTGGTAGTACGCAAGCGCTAGCAATCTCCACAATCTGCACGATCCTCACTTGCTCCGGTATAGCCATCAGCAGGATCGTACCATGGGTCGGAATCAACGTAGGTCGGCTGACCTGTAATTTAGACGTAACTTAATTAGAGTCTAAATTAAGTATTCGTAACTCTTATTACCCAGTTTGATTATTTTCACTAAGTGTTCGTGTTTAATTAATTAACTAACTAAGGTTCAAATCTAATTATTAATCTAACGTACTTAAATCATTTGTTGTATTTTAATTTGAAGATAAACTGTTAGTTAAATCCTATAATATTAATCAGTTCCACTAATTTTAATTATACGATAAAACACGTAGATTATTTATTACTTTACATATTGCGATAATTAATCGCATTTTAAAACGTGTAGTGTAAAAGTATGCTTACTAATTAATTACCCTAATAATCATGTGAATTTATTTCTAAGTATGTGTGAAATAAAAATACGTTGTTAAAATCAATTGTTCTATAACTTTTAGATTTAGACATTTAGTTTACTAATTCGTACGCGCTAATTTATTTAAATATACAATATATTACGTTGCTTATTTAATTATCCTACTTAATCCAATTTGTAACTATCTTAACGATGCATAAAATAATATTATGTTGATAATTAATTATCCCTTATTAATTAACAACATATATATAGAGGTTGGCTATTCTACTTCCATAAGCATATGTCCACATATGCTTATAACTCATTTTTGCGTTTCCAATGTTCAAATGGTCGATCCGAACCGTTCATCTTGTTCTCCATATTAATATGTGCTTGGAGATCAAATTTTACATTTTTCGGAATTTTTTTACTATTTATTAAGCCACTTTGAAAATTGCTGATCCGGATGAACAGTAAAAACAGTGCAACAAAATTCTGGATCATATGATTAGCAATTTTCAAAGTGGCTTAATAAATAGTAAAAAAATTCAGAAAAATGTAAAATTTGGTCTCCAAGCACATATTAATATGGAGAACAAGATGAACGGTTCGGATCGACCATTTGAACATTGGAAACGCAAAAATGAGTTATAAGCATATGTGGGCATATGCTTATGTAAGTAGAGTAGCCAACCTCCATATATATATATATATAGAGTAGAACTAGGGTGCTCCTAAGCTCACCAAGCCCTTCCGTGAGCGCGACTCCAAAACCTATCAAATTGACTTCAAACGACATTTCCAAACCGTTAGATTTTCAATCTATATTAAAATGTGCTTGGAGACCAAATTTTACATTTTTTGGAATTTTTTTACTATTTATTAAGATGGTTTGAAAATCACTGTTTTTATTAAAATTCTGCACCATTGGAAAACAGCGATTTTCAAACCATCTTAATAAATAGTAAAAAAATTCCAAAAAATGTAAAATTTGGTCTCCAAGCACATTTTAATATAGATTGAACATCTAACGGTTTGGAAATGTCGTTTGAAGTCAATTCGATAGGTTTTAGAGTCGCGCTCACGAAGGGCTTGGTGAGCTTAGGAGCACCCTAGTTCTACTCTATATATATATATATATATATATATATATATATATAGGACAGTGCTACCGTGCTACGCGTAGCATAGAGCACTCCGTGCTATGGCTCACTTTTTGATTTTTCAAAATCCTAACGGTCGATCCGAACCGTTCAACATGATCTCCATATTAATATGTACTTGCAAACCAAATTTTACATTTTTAGAATTTTTTTACTATTTATTAAGCCACTTTGAAAAACACTAATTTGTACATAACAGTAAAATCTGCTGGACTATTGGATCAGCGATTTTCAAAGTGGCTTAATAAATAGTAAAAAAATTTTAAAAAATGTAAAATTTGGTTTGCAAGTACATATTAATATGGAGATCATGTTGAACGGTTCGGATCGACCGTTAAGATTTTGAAAACTCAAAAAATGAGCCGTAGCACGGAGAGGCTCTATGCTACGCGTAGCATATTAGCCAAATCCATATATATATATATATATATATATATGTTGGCTACTCTACTTACATAAGCATATGAGGGTATATGCTTATAACTCATTTTTTCGTTTTCAAAATCCAAAAAGTCAATTTGAACCGTTATATGTGATCTCTATATTGAAATGTACTTGGAGACCAAATTTTACATTTTTCTGAATTTTTTTACTATTTATTAAGCCACTTTGAAAATCGCTGATCCAACGGTGGCTTCTGATTTTATTGTTATGTTAAGTCACCGTTGGATCAGCGATTTTCAAATTGGCTTAATAAATAGTAAAAAAATTCAGAAAAATGTAAAATTTGGTCTCCAAGCACATTTCAATATAAAGATCACATCTAACGGTTCAAATCGACTTTTTGGATTTTGAAAACGAAAAAATGAGTTATAACCATATACCCTCATATGCTTATGTAAGTAGAGTAGCCAAACACTATATATATATATATTTAGGTTCTGTAATTAAAACTTAAGTTATTATTTTGAATTAACTACGGTGTGGGGTGTTTTAATTTAATTCGTATACTACTTTGAAGTTTAAAAATAACTAGTAATAATTTATGATGTGTCACTTGTTTATTTTGAATGAAGAATTATTTGCACATACGATCAGACTACACATTATACTTGTGTTTATATGTCATTAGAATATACATTAACATATCAAAATACTAGATAAGTATATAAGATAATTTATATTATAATTATGATAAATTAGTTATACTAATTATATCTGTTTAATAATTATACATTAACGTTACAATTGTTATTTACAATTTATTTTATTTGGAGTTTTTGAGTTGATCAATTGTCTAATTATTTAAGAACACTTAACCACTTTCGTTTTTATTTCCAATAATTATTCATAGAAGAGAAATATCAATTAAACCTCAAATAATCTTTTTTTGAATGCAAATTGTTGTTCCAAACCATTACTTACGTTTTCAACATTTTAAAACTAATATTTCTATGAAATTCCCATTAGAAAAGGCTTATCATACAAATTTTTACATTCTGTAACAAAAAGGTCCTTATTCAGGGACTGTTTTCTAAACCAGTTTTATTTTCTGTCACAGTTTGGTCCCTGAACCTGTCAGATCCGAAGTTTTGCACCCTAGACCCTGTTATTTACCAGAATTTACCCAGAGTAGTGCAGAACACTGAAATTTATAGCAAAGACCCTGAAATGTTGCAGAATGGCACAGAAAATACAGAAAATGGGAAACTTACAAACAACCCCTGAATTTATCAGAATTCGCCCAGAACAGCACACCAGTACACAACTGGACTGGTACCAGTTTTCAGATTGGAAATTTAAATGGCTGTACTAAGGTTATGAAAATGTCAGAAATTCAACAAAGGTATTAAGGCACCAGCATGAGGCAGGAACAAAAGGGGCCAGAAAAACAGCAGCAACATTCACACCAGACCAGCAAACACAAGGGTCTCTGTACCGGTACTGGTACAGTACCAGTAAAATCAGCAAAGGAAAAACAGAAACCAGCAAAGGGCACACCGAACAAAACAAAGGGAAAGGGGAAGCAAGGCAACGCCGCACCGCAACAACCAAAAATCCAGCACACAAGCAATTACAACGGCCGGCCGGGAAAATCAACAACCCGAGCAAGGCACAATTAAAAAGGGATTTTGAGCATTTACCCGAGAGGGAGAGATTCGCAACGAAGGTCAAGCTCGGCAGCTACCAAGCAGCGGCTCGCCTCACGGCCGCCAAAATCAGCAACACCACAGAAAAGGGCTCCACTAGGCACCCAAAACACCAAGCAAAGCACCAAGACAGAGGCAAACGGGAGAGGAGAAAGAGAGATTTGTGCTCAACACATGAGCGGGGAAAGAGAGAGACAGAGAGAAGGTGGGAGCGGAGAGAAAAGAGGAGTGGCGGAGAGAAAAGAGAGAGATCAGCCCGTGATTTTTATTTTTACCCAAAAAAAAAATATTTTAATATAAATAACCACGTTTTTAAAAGAATTTTATTTCTACCCAAACCGTTAGGATTATTTGCGGTTTGAATTAACAATTCAAACCGCAAGGAATATATGCTGCTTGAATTATTAATTCAAACCGCAAATATTCCTAGCGGCTTGAATTAATAATTCAAGCCGCATATAATCCTAGCGGCTTGAATTGTTAATTCAATCCTAAAATATAAAATTTCATTTATTATTTTATTAAATGATAATTTTTCACCGATAACCCTAGAAATTTATTCACCGATAACCCTAGAAATTTTATATTATTGACAAGTTTTTATAATATAATTCTTTGTAATAAAAATAACTTTAGGATTATCGGTGAATAAATTTCTAGAGTTATCGGTGAAAAATTACCATTAATAAAATAATAAATGAAATTTTATATTTTAGGTTTGAATTAACAATTCAAGCCGCTAGGATTATATGCGGCTTGAATTATTAATTCAAGCCGCTAGGAATATTTGCGGTTTGAATTAATAATTCAAGCCGCATATATTCCTTGCGGTTTGAATTGTTAATTCAAACAGCAAATAATCCTAGCAGTTTAGGTAGAAATAAATTTTTTTTAAAAACGTGATTATTTATATTAAAATATTTGTTTTTTTTGGGTAAAAATAAAAATCACGGGAGATCAGCGGAGAGAAAGAGAGTGGGGCAGAAGAGAAGAGGGGGGTCAGTCTCCAGCCAGAGAAAAGAGAAAGAGAGATATAAGAGCCGGTTCGGATCCGAATCCAAACCCAAACCCAAACCCAAAATTCCATTTCACTATTTTTTTCACATCCGATCTGTGCAGTCAATTGGGTAACGAGTCAATTATTCCGAATTCAAAAATTAATTTCTTAATCTCATCGAGAAAATACGACTTCTTCTGATTTACGAATTTTCTCTAATTCAATTGAAACCAGTATTAGAATAAATGTTCGTCTACATTGTTCAGTTATTTTATTCGTCTAATTACTCTCGAACTTCGTTTAATTCCTAAATTGAAATTTTTGTTTCGTAAATTCCTAATTTAATTTCATCATCAGTCTGCCTGTTGTTTATTTAATCATTTACTAAATTGGTTTCATCAGTCGATCGTATTAAATTCGGAATTACGCATTCATAGGAATTTAAATATAAACTTTGTAAATTTCTGATTAGAATTTACGTATAGAAATCGTTTTAGTTTATTTAATTAAACAACAATTGATTCTCTTATTTCATTTTCAAATATTATTGTGTTAGACTTCATATAAAGTTTCTAATTTAATCATTTGAACTGAATAATCAAATTGTAAAGATTTAATCTAATTATTTGTTTAACCTAATTAAATTAATTTAAAATTTAATTAGTCGCAAATCTCAATTACTAACTAATTAATTAAGTTTAAATTTACGGGCTATAACATAAAGTGTAATCTAGTACACATTAATGATTTTTCTTTCAAGGAGGCTAAATATCTTTCAATTGTGCAACATAGACCTCTTTTAATAGGAATAAACAAGGGAGCTATCCAGCTCAACCTTTGTTCATCCTTTCATTATTATACATTATATGTATATTTTTTTTATTCTTCAATTCTCTTAAATAAAATAATCAAATAGCTTAGGTATAAATGGAGCTATCCAGCTCAACATATATACCCTCTACCATTTAATTATTTTAAAAGGAAAATAAAAATAAATCGAAAAATAGGAAGAGAGAGGAGACAGAGAAGAGGAGAAAGAAGGAAAAATCCATATTTTGATATTTTTTATTACTATTTTCCTAAAAATCATTTAAAAGGCAAGAAAAATGTAAATAAAGAGATTATTGTTATAAATATATTAAGTTATGGATGTTCATTTAATTGCATCAAAACTTCTCATTAATGAAGTATGTTTTATCTCCCTCATTTATCAATTGAATTAAATTAGATGGCTTGTTATTTACATTTTCTATCTATAAATAGAGGATTGTAAGTTTGTATTAGAAACAAGAAAAGCATATGAATGAAAGATAGCCATCTTTATACATTCTCAATATCTTGTTTATTATTCTTTTGCTTTATTTTACAACACGTTATCAGCACGAATTGCTCGGAAGAAGTTGCAAAGTTATTCTGTAAGTAATTTATATGATTGATCATTATATCTTTCATTAATTTAAATTTCATTTAAATTTTTGATTATATTTGTTTTAGTTTATAAGAATCATTCCTTGAAGTGAATGATAGAATAATAACCTGAAGTTATTATCAAAAATAAAAGTTTATCAAGAATCCGAAGTTCTTATTACCCGAAGAGAATAAAAGAATAATAACCTGAAGTTATTATTATTGTTTAGAACCTGAAGTTCTATTTGAAATTTTAATATAAAATTAATATAATAACCAGCAGTTATTATAGGCCACTGGATGAATAATAACCTGAAGTTATTTCCTGAAGTTTTATTAGAAACTTTCATATAAAATCAATATAATAACCAGAAGTTATTATAGGTCATTGTATGAAAATATAACCCGAAGTTATTTCAAATTAAATTTTACAATTGCGCAGCCAAGCAATTTAATAACCAGAAGTTATTAAATAAATATTTTATTATAACCTGAAGTTATATAATATTAACCTGAAGTTATTAATACATTTAAATTTATTTATTTATTTATGCAATTTACATATTCTTTTATTTATATTTATTTATCTCCCTTTTCATAACCTGAAGTTATATAACCTGAAGTTATGACATTCATAACATGAAATTATATAACATGAAGTTATGACATTTATAACCTAAAGTTATGATATTAATAATCTGAAATTATTAATATGTATCTATTTTCTCACAAAGCTTGAATTAATCTCCTTTGTCATTTATCATAACTCGAAGTTATGTATTAATAACTTGAAGTTGTATTTTGTTATAAATACGTATTAATGAAAAAGGAGATAGGAAAACATCCTGAAGATGTTTGTTACATATGTGGGATGACAAATCATTGGTCACGCACTTGTCGTATGTCCTAGCATTCTGTAGAGCTTTATCAAGCCTCAATTAAGAAAAAAGGAGAAAATGTGGAAACTAATTTTACTGAAAATGACCCCCAAATATGAATGTCATATGGATACACATCTTGATGTATCAGATTTCTTCCAGAATATGGATGAAGAAATAAATATTATTACTTAGGGAGAAAATATAATATAGAAGTTTATGTTTATGTTTAATAAAAGTTTAGATTACTTTTATATTTTTAGATGCAAACAAATGAATAAAAGTAGTTTATTTTTATTCTTGCATTCTTTTATTTTAAGGAAAATGGCTGACGCAATGATAAGTATAGAAGATCCATGTCTGGTAGACAGTGGAACAACTAATACCATATTGAAAGGTAAGAAATACTTTTCACAATTGCATCTTGGTGAGACTAATATCCACACTATATCTGGCATAAGTAATTTAATTGAAGTCTCCGGAAGAGCTTGTATTTTGTTACCTGAAGGAACAAAATTAATAATAGATGATGCATTATATTCGAGTAGATCCAGAAGAAATCTACTAAGTTTTAAAGATATTCGAAAGAATGGTTATCATATTGAAACTATGAATGAGAGAAATTACGAATATCTTCATATCACATCTATTAAAAATGGCCAGAAAATTATAATGAAAAAATGCAAGCATTGTCTTCTGGACTATATGGTACTTATATAAGTACAATAGAATCGAATATGGTTACTAACCAGAAGTTAGTTGATCCAAAATTATTTACACTGTGGCATGAAAGATTGGGTCATCCAGGAAGTATAATGATGAGGAGAATAATTGAAAGTGCAAATGGGCATCCCTTAAAGGACCTGAAGATCCTATTATCAAAAGAATTGACATGCGAAGCATGCTCTCTTGGAAAACTAATTACTAGGCCATCTCCAAATAAAATTGGACCTGAAGCTCCTTCATTTTTAGAAAGAATTCAAGGAGATATATGTGGGCCTATTACACCTCCATGTGGACCATTTAGATATTTTATGGTGTTAATTGATGCATCAACACGCTGGTCACATGTGAGTTTGTTAGCAACAAGAAATGTTGCGTTTGCTAGACTATTAGCACAAATTATCCAATTGAGAGCTAATTTTCCAGATTATCAAATTAAAAGACTCCGGCTTGATAATGCAGGAGAGTTTACTTCTCAAACTTTTAATGATTATTGCATGTCAATTGGAATTACGGTAGAACATCAAGTGGCCCATGTTCATACACAAACGGTCTAGCAGAATCGTTGATTAAAAGGTTGCAATTAATTGCTAGACCTTTACTTATGAAATCTAGTTTACCGTCTTCTGCATGGGGACATGCCATATTACATGCTGCTGCACTAATTAGGTTAAGGCCAACTGCAGATCATAAGTATTCCCCGTTACAATTGGTCTCCGGAAGAGAACCAAATTTGTCCCATCTAAAGGTATTTGGTTGTGCAGTATATGTTCCAATTTCTCCTCCACAACGTACAAAAATGGGACCTCAAAGAAGGTTGGGAATTTATATTGGTTTTAACTCTCCTTCTATTATTAAATATTTAGAACCATTAACAGGAGATGTTTTTACAGCAAGATTTGCTGATTGTCATTTTAATGAATCAATATTCCCAAACTTAGGGGAAGAAAAACCAAAGCTGGATAAACAAGTAACTTGGAATTCATCGTTATCTTATCTTGACCCTCGAAGTGGTCAATGTGAACTCGAAGTTCAAAAGATTATAAATTTGCAAAGAATTGCAAATGAATTGCCTGATGCATTTACTTATACAAATAGAGTTACTAAATCGCATATTCCATTACAAAAATATCTAATGAATCTAATGTGCGTAGAAAACGTGGAAGACCACTTGGTTCTAAGGATGTAAATCCACGTAAAAGGAAAGAGCAGAATAAAACAGTTGGTCCAACCCCAGAAGAGGTTGATGGTAAAACTCCTGAAGAAGTCAATAAAATCCCAGAAGAGGTTGGTAGTAGAACTCCTGAAGAAGTAAATAAAATTCCAGAAGAGATTAATGGTAAAACTCCTGAAGAAGTTGATAAAACCCTAGAAGAGGTTGATCAAGTTCCAGAAGAAACATATATTAATGAAATCTTTGCATTCACTATAGCAAGCGATGTTATAAATGAAGAAGACAATGTGCCAAAAACTCTGGAAGAGTGTAGATATAGAAATGATTGGCCTAAATGGAAAGATGCCGTACAAGCTGAATTAAGTTCATTAGAAAAACGGCAAGTATTTGGACCTGTAGTCCAAACGCCCAAAGATGTTAACCCTGTAGGTTACAAATGGGTATTTGTTATAAAAAGAAATGAGAAAAATGAGATTGTGAGATATAAAGCAAGGCTAGTGGCGCAAGGCTTTACACAAATACCTGGAGTCGATTATGAAGAGACGTATTCACCTGTAGTGGATGCGATAACTCTCAGGTTTCTAATAAGTCTCACAGTCACAGAAAATCTAAAAATGCAACTTATGGATGTCGTAACAGCATATTTATATGGTTCACTTGACACTGACATATACATGAAAATCCCCGAAGGATTGAAAATGCTTGAAGCATATAAGTCAAAACCTAGAGATATGTACTCTATAAAATTAAGAAGATCTTTATATGGACTAAAACAATCAGGTCGAATGTGGTACAATCGACTGAGTGAGTACCTTCTAAAAGAAGGATATAAAAATAATATAATTAGTCCGTGTGTTTTCATTAAAAGATCAAATCTAGGTTTTACAATCATTGCAGTGTATGTTGATGATTTAAACATTATTGGATCTCCTGAAGAGATTGAGAATACTGCAAAATTGTTGAGAAATGAGTTTGAAATGAAAGACCTTGGTGTAACTAAATTTTGTCTCGGCCTGCAGATCGAGCATCTAAATAATGGAATATTTATCCATCAATCAAATTATGTTGAAAAAGTACTAAAGAGATTCAATATGGATAAAGCTCATCCTTTGAGCACACCAATGGTCGTACGATCGCTAAATGCAGAAAATGATCATTTTCGCCCGCAAGAAAATAATGAAAAAGTGGTTGGTCCTGAAGTACCATACTTAAGTGCAATCGGGGCATTATTATATCTTGCAAATAATACAAGACCCGATATCGCATTTGCAGTAAATGTATTAGCGAGGTATAGTTCCAAACCAACCAGAAGACATTGGAATGGAATTAAACACATATTTCGATATCTTTGCGGAACTAAAGATATGGGGTTATATTATCAAAAGGATACAAAATCCAAATTAATTGGATATGCAGATGCGGGATATTTATCAGATCCACATAAAGCACGATCCCAAACGGGATATGTATTCACTTATTGTGGAGCTGCAATTTCATGGCGATCAACAAAACAAACTCTTACGGCAACATCATCAAATCATGCCGAGCTGATCGCCTTATACGAGGCGAGTCGAGAATGCGTTTGGTTACGGTCAATAATTCAAAATATTCAAGAAGAATGCGGGCTTGAAAACATCAAGGAAAACCCTACTCCGCTGCATGAAGATAATGCAGCATGCATTACACAAATCAAAGAAGGATATATCAAAGGAGACCGGACTAAACATATTGCGCCAAAGTTCTTTTCGACACATGACCTACAAAAAGAAAGCGTAATCAATGTTTGCCAAGTCCGATCAATAGATAATTTAGCAGACATATTCACAAAATCTTTACTGACAAAGGTTTTTGAACAACTCGCAAAGAAGATAGGTCTACATCGATTGAAGGATATTCAATGATATCAAAATGAGGGGAAGCGTTATACGCACTGTACTCTTTTTCCCTTAACCGATCTTTTATCCCAATGGGTTTTTCTTGGTAAGGTTTTTAATGAGGCAGTACATGGTCCTGAAGTATCATGTTGATCCTGAAGTATCATGTTAATAGCGTATAATGAATAATGAATATCCAAAGGGAAGTGTTATAAAAATATTAAGTTATGGATGTTCATTTAATTGCATCAAAACTTCTCATTAATGAAGTATGTTTTATCTCCCTCATTTATCAATTGAATTAAATTAGATGGCTTGTTATTTACATTTCCTACTTATAAATATAGGATTGTAAGTTTGTATTAAACACAAGAAAAAACATATGAATAAAAGATAGCCATCTTTATATATTCTCAATATCTTGTTTATTATTCTTTTGCTTTATTTTACAACAATTATAACATATTTTTATTACATATATATATTTTTATGTTTAAAAGGGAAGAAAATGCAAGAGAAGGAAATAAAATCTTTTTATTTGATCATCAAGCTACATATTTCATTTTATTCATCCTATGATGAACTAGAAACTATATAGCTCTCACATTTATCATTTTTGAAAGTTTAAAAGAAAATAAAAGGAGAAAATCAAGCTCAAGACAGTAAAGAGAAGAGAAGAAAAATTCATCAAAAACTTCTTTATTTCGACTAACATGAAATAATATACATATCATTGCTCCTCTTGAGCTTACATCTTTCAGGTATGAATTACCTTTTTATTTTGCTAAAAGCTTGAAAAACTTGCTCTCTAACTATGAAATTTGGTATTTCTTGTGTCTAAACCTAGCAGCAGAGATTTGAGTGAGTTGTGTTGTTGAGAGTTGTTTTCTTCTTCATTTTGAGTGCCTTTTATAGGGCAATATTAGGGTTTTCGGGTTTGGAGCTGCTGATGTGTTTTTTGCTATGCACACCAACTGCTTGATCAAGGGTCTTGATTCATTTACTCATTTTCAGATGCCTTGTTGGTAGGAGATCATCCAATAGCACTTGTGCATATCATCAAACTTGATTTGGATCATTCACAGCCCTTGGATTGATCTCATGTGCAGAGAGCACCATCATGGCCTTTAATTAGCCGGCCTCTGAGTGGAACCTTCTATTCACGTGCTCCAGCACCCTTGGAGAGGAATTTCCATCTTTGTCATGTTGCTGGGAATGAAGGGCACGTGTCTCTGGGGACCAGCCAGCTACTGAGCAGCTGTAGAGGCCAATGTATAATATGCCGGCGGTTTATCATACCTTCACATGGTCCATTCTTATCCTTTGTCCTTTGGCTATCAATAATGTAACACCTAGCCATCGTAATACACCCCTTAACGTGTTCCAGGGCATATCAATTTTTGCCAAGAGCCAATTTGTCATTTTCTCACTATGCCCGAAATGCACCATGTCGGTTTCGGGTGCAGCTCCAATTCAATGCATATTGTATTAAATTGAACTTTCTAATGACATCGTGATGTGCATAAAGGGATCCTGTTGAACCCTCAGCTTTCAATTTTATTTATTTTGAAGCTTGAAATCAAGCTCGGGACAGGGAGAATGAGAAGAAGAGAAGGACAAGAAACTGGTAAGTCGGGCCCGCTTGTCATTCTCCCTTCTTTGACTCTGTTTTGGTTTGGGCCTGGGCTTGGCGTTACATGAGCCGTGTGATGCACGAAACATGGCTCACTGTGCTCCGGGTTTAAGTGGGGCGAAGAGTGCGAAGAGCGCTGAGTTTAACTCAGCGATATGTTGTTGCTTTCGCGTGGTCTCGGTTCATGATAGGCGGTGTATCGGCTTGAGTGGGGTGCATGAACGCTGGGTGCATGCAAATTGAAGGGGTAAAAAATGCTTAATTTAGATTCAGCGACTTGCTGTTTTTTATGGCTAGACTCGGCGTATGGTGAACTATGCAGCTGCCAGTTTGGCGCATGAAGTTCAATATCTATGCTCTGAGTCCATCCATATTGGGTATTTAGCGAAAGTGGCCATAAGTCACTGACTTGTGGGCTCTATTTCCTTAATGTTTGCTATGTGACTCCAGATTGCACCCATAGCTGTTTAGAGCACAGTTTTGTTAGGTGTTACCATGATTTTGCACCCAGAATATTATCCATGCATTGTTTAATTCTTAAAGAATCAATTACTTCATAGTTTTGACCATTGTGCACATTAAAAATTCAAGGTTTCTATGTAGATCATCACCAAGAATTTTAATATGCTATTGTGTGACCCTTTGACATTTTGCAGACATGTTTAAATGCCTTAACAATAGCTACTCATCGCATTTAAATGTTAAGTAGTAACTTTTTAGGGTCAAACAGCCATATTTCTACCATCACAAGGGTCCGTAACCAGTCCCCAATACGGTATGTAACAAAGACTGGTAAACCCTCGAAATGGCCCCAAAAACACGAGGTCTTTTGAAAGCTTTGGCAGGTAGAGGTAAGAAGAAGAGGGGAGAGTCTTCTTCTCAAAATCCACCACCTGAACCATCCGAGCAACAAAGCCCAGAACGGGAATAATTGCCGGATTCCCCTCCACAAGGCCAACAGCCCCACGACGAACAACAACCAATGGAAGGGCAGGAACATGACCCCATGGACATAAAATTTTCGAGGAGAACACACGCCAACATCTTCGAAAAATTAGAAGATAACTGAATCATCAACCACAAAGCCATTCATACCAAAACCCTCGAAGAGCTCGGCCTTCTCGCCCAATTCAAAGCTCTAACAAAAAGGGTTCACATCTGGGACTTTCTCAACAAGCTGGTTGATGTCCCGGTTTATGAAGATCTCACCCGCGAGTTCATTGCCACCTTCTCCTCCGAAAACAATCAAATCAAATTCCAACTGATGAACCAGGAGCAGGAGATGCCAATGTGTGACTTCTGCGACATCTTTTGCTTAAAAGATGAAGGCACACAAGCATACAACGATGAACGGGAATTTTGGACACTGATCACTAATGACCGCACCTGCGACGCCAGAGTTGCCAGCCACATTGTCCATCCGGTGCTCCGGTACATGCAGGCAGCTCTCAGCAACTCTCTCTTTGCTCGAGGTGAGAGCTGCGCGAAAGTCACCTTCCCCGAGCTATACATCCTCAAATGTATGCTCATTACACCAGAAGAGCCTCCACACATCGGCCACTTCCTCTGCAACCACATCCACTCGATTGGCCAAAACAAGAGGTCCAGAGGAAACATCTTTATCGGTGCCATCGCAACAATCCTCGCTTGCCAACTCAATATCGAAGTAGATTTCATGCGAGAGGGTTCCGGCATGAAATTCTTGGATATTGAGTGCCTCACCGCGATGAGAATGATCAGTGGCAGACTACCTGAGCCATACTTGTACAACATCGAGAGAAGAAGGGTCCAAATGCCTTGCAAACCATTACCTCTCAACAACCAACAAGGGTGGAAGCAAGTGGCCCTTATTGGTAGGCAGGCCGCTTAGGAGGAGGATGATGAGGTTGATTTTGAGGCCCTAGAGGCCGAAGCTGAAGAAGAGGAAAGGGCCCAAACCGCAGCAGCCGCCGCATACATGCAAGAAATGGCGGTAAATGAACGGGCTCGACAAGAAGCGCTCGCAGCAGAAGCAGCGCGACAAGGGGTGGGACCATCTGATGCCCCTCAGAGTGGATACAACAGAGTTCTTCAAGTCGTCCAAGCGGTCAACGCGAACATGGAGAGGTTCTCCATTAACACTAGGACCACTTATGCCCAGCTTGACCAGCAGTGTGACGCGGCACGTCACTCTGTAGGCCAGGAACGTCGGGGCATGGACGAGCTACGATGGCATACTGCCAACAACAGGCGGGAGGCACAACAGGCCCGCTACATGACACAGCAGTACTACCAGCATGCCCTTACCACCGGTTTGCCGTACCAGCCACCACCATATGGACTCTTCGATCCGTCATTCTACGAGGAGATCCAGCGCCCACCACTACCTCCACCACCTCAGGATTAAGGTGCAGTGAGTTGTATCTTTCCCTCGGTCTCTTTACTTTATACTTCCTTTATTTTTATCTCTCGAGCATTGAGGACAATGCTCAATTTTATTCAGGGGGTAGGAGGTAAATTGACCATGTATCTTTAAAAAATTTCGCATTTTTATTTTTAGGTGCTAGTAGTTCTACTCAATTTTTGACTAGGGTTGGAGGCTTTACCAAAAATCCTAGGATGATCAATTGAGCTTTTTAGCTAGCTTGCATTTTTATTTCTTAGGAGTAGGTTAATCAAATAAGGAATTGTTCTGAATTAAGTTAGGCTAAGGTTTAGACAATTGGCCATGATACAAAAAATTCAGAATTTTTTAAGTAATTAGTGACCTCAAAGTGAACAATTAATTGCTAACCATGAATGTTGACCAAAAGCCGCAAACCTTAGAATTTTTATTGTTGAGTAATTTATTTTTGCAAAGTCTTTTAAGTTTGATAGTGTTTTAGAATACCCATTTATTATAGATAGACCCCTAGCGAAACTATGCAATAATTTCTTGTATGAATGAATACTTGGAATTGTGTGTAATCATAGTGCTTGTGACACAAAAATATTTTATTTTTCAGAAAAAAATACAAAAAAATACAAAAAAATCAGAAATGAGAAAAATAAAAAAAATAGGAAAAAAAAAAAAATAGAATAAAAGATGGAGGATAAAAAAGAGTACGGGTGCCTACACAAGACTGGTTACCAATAGGCTCGATAAAACCTCCCAAAATTTAAATTTTGTGCATATTTAATTTTTCGAAAAAAAATCACAAGTACCAACACACTTAGTTGTCATACTTTGCTCCAATCAATTGGGAAGGAAAATCAAAATTTATATCACTAGAATTCCTATTGATTGGAAGGGATCTATTTATAATCGAAGGAGAAATTAACACTCTCAAATTTAAGGATATTTGTGAAGATAATTATTTGATAATAATTTTTCTAAGGGATGCACAATGAGGTCAATCATGGGGTGAATAAATTGTTCAAGGGAGAGATCATGAATATTTTAGAGTTCTAAATTTTTTTATGTCATGTCAATTGTACCAAACCCGAGTTCTAATTTAATTTTAAGCAAGTCATTGAGATTGTATGGTTTAACCTAGACCGGACCTTTGACCAGCTGGGATGTCGTTGCTTGAGGACAAGCAATAATTCAAGTTGGGAGGCGTGATCAGAGTCAAAATAATGATGAATTACGTAGGGTTTTGGCTTAGGTTTTGCATATTTTCTCATACTTATGTTTAATTATTTAGATAAAAAGGCTAATGTCACCCTTCTTTATGTTTTATTACAGAAAACAGGTTTTGGGACTATTTTACACCAAATGGAGCAAGAATCGAGTCAATCGGATCAGCGACGCTCATCGACTAAGTCTCTGTTACAGTCCGTATTGCCTAATATCGACCGAGCCTAATACGGACCAGGAGATGGTGTGATACTTATTAAAACCCTCAGCGACAAGGTCTCAATACGGACCGTAACCGAAGGCGCCTCTTGGGGATTAACTGCAGACAGCTGTATCCATATCAGTTTCTTAGTCCTTACTCAACCACCAGACGTTCCTCCACTCCTACCCCTGGGCAGAAGAAGCAGTTATTTTTGTAATTAGGGTTAGATTTGATTAAAGTGAGAAGAGAGGAGTGATTGTAACCATGCCGTTCCGCGGCTAAGTTCATTTCTTAGGGGCTAGGCAGTAAATCTTGTTACTCTTGATGTTTTGATATATATATTTTCTGTTGATTATAATTTCTTGTTGTTTAATTGAAATGCTTTTGTGATTTACTATTTCTTCATCTAACTTCGATGATCTAGTTTAATCCGTTAGGGTAGTGACAGTACTTTAATGGTAAGAGAAACTATGTTGCACGAATTAGCCTCGTTGAGATCTATTAGGTTTATGTGAAGAAAACCTTAGCGGGGAAACCATAAACCAGAATAACAAAATGCGAACCAAGTTTCATCATTTGCGTAAGGTAAATCGCAGTGATCTGTGTAGTAACTTGTGTATTTAAGAGATCAGTCATTTGCGTAAGATAACTCGCAGTGTCCTATGTAGAATCTCGATGAAAGATCTGTCATTTTTGCGTGAAATAACTCACAGTGACCTAAGTGGTGTCTTTCATAAAAACAACAACAGAAAATCAGACCCGACAGGAATATATTATCAAAGCGGATTGAGTGGCAATGGTGTGCCGAAACCTTAGGAATTCTCATCTCTATCTTTATTTTAATTACTTTTAATTGCTTCCTAATTTATATTGATCACAACAACAACTCTCAATTTTCAGATTTCGTCTAGCCTTTCGAAAGATTGTGATTCGATCGCTCAAGACTCTGAACCAATATTTCCTGTGGATCGACCTCGAATATACTACTCGATAGGATTGTGCGCTTGGCATTTCCGAGTTTATAAATATTAAAAGAAACATCGCTCTCTTTTGAGTGATCACGGTTGCTCTCTGGAAGTTTCAAGGTTTCGGTGCAACGGCTGTCACAACGGAATAATTGGGTCTGGAAATGATTTATTCCGTTGCAATGGTTGATTAAAACGTTGCAACGCTTTAAATCGAGCAGCTTACTTACCGTTCGTATTTTGGCCGCAGTTTGGTAATACAACATCCGATTTGAGTGAATCAAAGCTTGAAAAATCCAGGAGACCGAGATCTACAACTTTCATGTTGTAATGTTATTCAAATTATGAAGTGATGGGTCGCTATGGGCAGTGGAAGGCAGACGTCATATATGGTAATGTTTATAAACTTAGATTTGCTTCTCTCCCTATATATAGAAGCAAATATTAGATTTTCTTAAGTGTTCTCCAGCCGTCAAACACTTCTTCCTCAACTGGAAAAGAGAGCCACCATGGTTGCTTGATCTTGAAACTTTAATACTCATTCAACAACCGAAAATCTACCCCACTATACTCAATATATTGCAAGAATTAGAGTGATTTGTGAGAGATCTTTTATTTACTACAAACACTAGCGTCTTTGTTGCTCGCTTCTTCTACTTCGAGCCCCTAGTGCTCGTTTCTCTTGTATTAGAGCCTTTAGTGATCTTGAGCCATTTCCCTGCTTGGGCCGAGTGATTTCCCAAGATTTGTAGGGGCTCACCGGTTCTATTTTGTACTCATTTCTCATTGGGTAAAGAAAGGCGCGCCATCTTGAAGGTCTCGAGCCCCGGAGACGTAGGCGTTAGTGCCGAACTCCGTAAACAACTTTGTCAAGTGTCTCTTAACTCTTCTATTTATTTTACGCACACTTGTTTAGTTTATAGTTATTCTAGTTTCCGTGCTTTATAAAACTTTGAAAACAAAATAAGGGGCGTTCAACACAAGAGGGTCCGTGCTTTATAAAACACCTTAGCCCATCCCTATACACACACACACACAAAGCACGCACAAAGTCTAAATAGTTAATCCAAATCGTTTAACATGATCTCCATATTAAAATGGGCTTGGAGACTAAATTTACTATTCTTTTAGAATTTTTAAAATTGTTATTTTCTGATGGTCCAAAATTTCTTTAAAACAACTACAATCTAAGTTTTACTCATCTCAATAGTGATTTTGTACCTATTTATAAAAGTAGCAAAAAATTCCAAAACATATAAATTTTGATCTCCAAACATATTTTAATATGGAGATCATATTGATCTGTTCAGATCGACTGCTTGGACTTTGAAAATAAAGATAAAAACATGTGAATAAAATGAGGCGCGAAAGACATGAGACATATATTTGAACCCTAATCATATGTCTCTCTATATATAAGCATATCGTGGCATATGATTATAAGTCCTTTATCCGTTCTCAAAGTTCAAACAGTCAATCTGTACTGTTCAACATTGTCTCCAAGTTGAAAGGTCCTTGGAGACGATATTTTACAAATTTTAGAACTTTTTTATTATTTTTATTATTTTTTTGTAAAACAATGATTTAATTTTTTTAACACAATAGTAAAAAAGTTATAAAAAATACAAAATTTGGTCTTCAAATACATATTAATATGGAGATCATGTCGAGCTATTCAAATAGACTATTTAAACTTTGAAAACAAAAATAAGAGCGTCTGTGCTTTATAAAGCACCTTAGCCCATCACTATATATATATGAGTAGAACTAGGGTGTTCCTAAGTTCACCAAGTTCCTTTGTGAACTCAACTCTAAAACCTATGGAATTGACTTCAAACGACGAATCCAAACCGTTGAAATCCTTCTACCATACAAGTGATGCATCTACATGTGAAAATTTTAAAGTTTCGAATAAATTTAGTATAAAGTCAAGTGGTCAAAATTAGAAGGATTATAAATTAATTATAATGCATTCATTTTTTGGACGTCTTTTGACCACTTGACTCTATACAAAATTAATTTAAAATTTAAAATCTTTTACATGAAGGCGCATCACTCGTAGGAAAGAAGGATTTCAACGGTTTGGATTCGTAGTTTTAAGCCAATCCAATAGATTTTAGAATTGAGTTCACAAAAGGACTTGGTGAACTTAGGAACACCCTAGTTCTATTCATATATATATATATATAGGAGTTGGTTACGTGCATAGCATAGAGGGCCTCCGTGCTATGGCTCAATATTTGAGTTTTCAAAATCCTAAAGGTCGATCCGAACCGTTCAACATGATATCCATATGAATATGTACTTGCAAACCAAATTTTACATTCTTTAAAATTTTTGTACTATTTTTTTAGATAGGTAGAAAAACACTTGATATGAATGGTACAGAATTTTCAGATCAAGTGATTTTCTACCTATCTAAAAAAATATAAAATTTGGTTTGCAAGTACATATTCATATGGAGATCATGTTGAACGGTTCGGATCGACCGTTAGGATTTTAAAAATTCAAATATTGAGCCGTAGCACGGAGGCCCTCTATGCTATGCATAGCATATTAGCAATTTCCTATATATATATATATATAGACACACACATACACACACAAACACACACTCAGAGAGCACGCACAAAGTCTAAATAGTTAATCCAAACCGTTTAACATGATCTCCATATTAAAATGGGTTTGGAGACCAAATTTACTATTCTTTTAGAATTTTTTAAAATTGTTGTTTTCTGATGGTCCAGAATTTTCTTAAAACAACGATTTTTTAGTTTTTACTCATCTTAATAGTGATTTTGTACCTATTTAAAAAAATAGTAAATTTTTTTCAAAACATATTAAATTTTGATCTCCAAGCATATTTTCATATTGAACTGTTCGGATTGACTGCTTGGATTTTGAAAATAAAGATAAAGAACATGAGAATCAAATGAGGTACAAAAGACATGAGACATTTGAACCCTACTCATATAACTCTCTGTATATAAGCATATTGTGGCATATGCTTATTTCTCAAACTTCAAGTAGTCAATCCGTACTGTTCAACATTATCTCCAAATTGAAATGTCCTTGGAGACGATATTTTACATATTTTGGAACTTTTTTACTATTTTTTTAATTTTGAAAATGAAAATTTTCAAAAAAAAAATATGCACCAAGATTAACTTAAAAATCTTCGTTTTTTGACTGATTGACTTAATGTTAAATAAATTCGATTATTTTTTTTTTTATATGTAACGAAGTTCTCATAAAAGTAATCGGTTTTGAACGGTTCAGCAGAGACCAAAGCTAAACTCCATTAATTTTGTACGCAAAACTGAGCCTTTGGGCGCATAGGTAGGGACCAAATCTAACTCCATTAATTTATTCTTTAAATGTGCAACTAATTAATTAATTGAGAGAATCAAATAGAGGTATGGTGCGTATGCATGAATATTTAATTTGATTAAATTAAATATTAATCGGTGAATTAAAATAAAAGAGGTATGGTGCGTATGCCAACATTTTTATCTGACAAATAGACGTTGAGGAATGGGGAGGCATATGCAGTTCACTGTTAGCATTGTCGTGGTGTGTTATTTTTATCAAGGATAATATTCACCATGCACTACTAAAATAAATTACTATTTAGGAAAGTATATCTAGTAATAAATTACTATATCTAAAATAATAAATTGGTAAGATTTTTATTCATTGTATCTACTCTTATTAAGTCTTATATATACATGCATACTCCACTTTGTTCCTCTTTCATTGTGTCTTTTCTTAATCCTCTCAACTATTCCGACTCTATTACTACCAAAAAAATGGACAGCAATGTATCTCAAGCTCAAGCAGGGTTGTGGAACATGACATTTGGTTACCTAAAATCCATGTCTCTCAAGTGTGCTCTAGACCTCGGCATCCCCGATGCGATCGACAACAATGGCCAGCCAATGACCCTCAGCGAGCTCCACTCTGTTTTGACACTTCCTCCGTCAAAGAAATCCCATTTGCAACGCCTTATGCGCTTATTGACCCATTTTGGCTTCTTCATTGAGAAGGGTGCCGGGGAATTAAGGCACTGATGTTGGATCACTGATTCTGAGATTTGCAAATACATAAAACTGCATTCAGAACCCTCAGTGCGGACGCACTCAGTACTTAGTCAAATTTTGGAAACTTCAGTTCAGAAACTGGAAAAAGTCCGAGCCCAGTGTGGACGCACTCAGGACTTAGACAATTTCTTGAAGTTCAGTGCAGAAACTGAGAAAAGTCCGAGCCTAGTGCGAACGCACTCAGGACTTAGACGATTTTCTGAAGTTCAGTGTAAAAATTGGAAAAAGTCCGAGCCCAGTGCGGACGCACTCAGGACTTAGGGAAAATTCGGGGCTGAAAGAAAAGCAGTTATTTAGACGCGTCTCAACCCAGTGCGGACGCACTGAGTCCCAGTGAGACCCAGTGCACTCGCACTCGCGGTGCCAGATGTGTAATACTATATAAGGATGGGTCCCCAAGGCACAAGATAACTAACTCAACTCATAATTCTGAAAAGAAGTTATTCTTAGACAGAATTTTGAGTGCCTTCTCCCTTCTTTCTCCATTAAAGATTTGAGAAGAGAGATCGATAAGGAAATTGGAGAGGATTTCTCAAGGGCGTATCTTGTTGCTTTGGAAGATCTAATCCACAACCCAACCACAAAGGCGAGAATGACTTCTTGCCGTTAAAGACTTGTCTCGCGCTCACGGAGACGGCTTGATCAAGACTTTGGATATTCCATGGCAAATGGCATGCAATCATGTATAATTCCGCACTTAAGATTATGTTTTCGGGTATCTTTGGCATAGGACGGTCCTTAGGTTTAAGGTGGGGATTGTTTCTTCTTCCCCGGGGTGTAAGTGTTTGACCCCTAGATGAGATGTAATTGTTTGATCTCTAGATAAGGCGTAAGTGTTTGGCCTTTAAGATCCCCCAACAAGTGGTATCAGAGCCTTCCTATGCCGAAGGATTAGGTCTTTAAGGATCTAGAGAGAATTAGGAATTGATGATTTTTTCGTTGATTTTTGGTTGATTTTCTTGATTTTCTTGATATGAAAATTTAAGTTTGGAGAGCACAAAAGTTGTTTTATTTGAGATCGTGATTGCCTAAAATTTAAGTTATTAATTTGGTTAGGGTTTGCTCGAAGATTTCCACTTGAAATCGCAAAATTCTGATCAAATAATGTTCGATCCTGAAAAATTTCAGTTTTTTGGGCAGTTATGAAATTAGGGTTTTGGGAAATTTATTTTTTATAAATTTTCTGAAACAACAATTTACAAATTTAGAAATTTCTAAATTTGAAAGGCTATTTAAGGTGCTTCCAATCTTTTATTAAAATCTCTCTAGATCATGTCTTAATTCAGCATAACAAATGCAGTTATTTTTCAATTTCCGAAAATAAATAAAAAAAATTATTTTTTATTTATGACATAACTGCAGTTGTTATGATGCAATTATATTTATTTAATTGTAATTTTTTATTTTATGGCATTAGGATAAATTATGATTCTTTTAAAGGCATTAAAGTTATATATATCTTGAATTAAATTAATTAAGTCATTATTGTACCCTCCGGTGCCTCTTTTGACAAAGTTAATTTAGATTCATTATATAAAAGGAAATTAAGTGTACATTTAATTGAAGCAATCATTTATCGGCCCTCCGGAAGATAGTGGTTGTTAAAGTTTTATGTACAATTGAGTGATATTAAAGTATGATGATGATTATTAAGTTTTAAACATATGTCATAATGTCGGCCCTCCGGAAGGCATCTTGTCGATATGTTAATGAATCATCAATACTTTATTGTTGCGACAAAGCATCATAAGAAATTAATTTGTTGCCCTCCGGTAATCAATTAATGGAAACCGATACTTTGGTAATAATGGTATAGTTTAGCCTTTATTTGAATATAATTTATAAATTTAGATTTTTTGCTAAATCGTGTTTGTTTTGTGTGTCTTTTGTTCGAATTTTTCAGCTAGCATTAGTACTGGCCTAAAAGACATTACGATGTTAAATGGTACCAATTTCAAGTATTGGCAGGAGAGTGTTATGATAACTCTCGGTGTCATGGATTTAGACTTGGCATTCAGAACTGATTGTCCCAAAATTACTGCTACCTCAACTCCTGAAGAAAAGAGAGTTGAGGAAAAGTGGGACAGATTTAATAGAGTGAGTCTAATGATTATGAAAAGGTCCATTCCAGAGGCATTTAGAGGCTCGATTTTTGATAAGATTACTAATGCTAAGGAATTTTTAACCGAAGTTGAGACAAGGTTTGTCAAGAATGAAAAGTCTGAAATTGGTACACTCTTGACCAAACTTGTCTCAATGAAATATAAAGATAAGAGAAGTATTAGGGAATACATCATGGAGATGTCTAATGTTGTTTCAAAACTAAGGGCACTTAAGTTGGAGATTTCTGATGATCTCTTGGTGCACTTGGCATTGATATCCCTTCCTTCCTGCACACTTTGGACAGTTTAGGGTGAGCTATAATTGTCAAAAAGACAAATGGCCACTCAATGAACTCATCTCCCATTGTGTTGAAGAAGAGGAAAGATTGAAACAACAGAAGACAGAAATTGCCCATTTTGCTACAACTTCCAAAATTAAGCCATCGGCTAAGTGTAAGAAATCAAATCAGAATAAGGATAATAAGGATGCTGCAGTGAACACCAACAAGAAACAGGATAAGGGCAAATCAGTTGCCGCATCGGAAAATGCCTGTTACTTCTGTGGTGCAGTTGGACACAAGAAGATGCATTGCCAGAATTATCATGCTTGGCGTGTTAAGAAAGGTACATCTCTTGTTATGATTTGTACGGAAGTTAATTTATCTTCTGTATCTAGATATACTTGGTGGATAGATTCAGGTGCAACTACTCACATAAGTACATCTTTACAGGGCTGCCTAAATTGCCAGAAGTCAAGTGATGATGAGAGATTCATTTTTGTGGGCGATGGCAATAAAGTTGTGGTGGAAGCTATTGGGACTTATAGATTATTGTTAAAATCAGGATTTTATTTGAATTTACATGAGACTTTTGTTGTACCGTCTTTTAGACGTAACTTAATTTCAATTTCTGCATTAGATAAGTATGGAATTACTTGTGCTTTTGGAAATGAAAATTTCAGTTTGTTTCATGATTCAAAACAAGTTGGTTCTGGTTTTCTTTCTGTTTATGATAATCTACATTCTTTGGATGTCAATAGTTCTTATATTGAAGCTTTGCATGTGGATACAAATAGTAAGAAAAGAAAATTAACAAATGAAAAGTCAGCTTCATTATGGCACAAGCGATTATGTCACATTTCTGAACGCAGAATTGAGAGACTTGTGTCCAACGAAATTCTTGAACCCTTAAATTTTTCAGATCTTAATGATTGTATAAATTGCATAAAAGGGAAACAAACCAATTTAAGAAAATATGAAGCCAAAAGGTGTTCGGAACTCTTGGAATTAATTCATACCGATATCTGTGGTCCGTTTCCAACGGCCACAAGAAATGATCAACGGTATTTTATTAGTTTCATAGATGACTATTCAAGATATGGCTACATATATTTGATTAAGGAAAAAGCTCAAGCCCTTGACATGTTCAAAAATTTCAAAGCGGAAGTTGAGTTACAACTTAATAAACGCATTAAGGTCATTCGATCTGACCGTGGTGGTGAATATTACGGCAAATATGATGGATCAGGTGAACAATGTAAATGACCTTTTGCACATTTCATAGATGAATGCGGCATTGTGCCTCAGTATACATTGCCCGGTTCACCGGCAATGAATGGTGTTTCTGAGAGACGCAATCGAACGCTTAAGGACATAATAAGAAGTATGATGAGTCGCACTTCTTTACCAAATATCTATGGGGTGAAGCCTTAAAGACAGCAGCACATATTCTAAATAGAGTGCCCACTAAAACAACTAACAAAACCCCATACGAAATTTGGAATGGGCGAAAGCCTAATTTAAAACATTTGCGTGTGTGGGGTTGTCCAGCTGAAGCAAAGCCTTATAGGCCGCATGAAAATAAACTGGATGAAAGAACTGTTAGTTGTTATTTTATTAGATATCCTGAGCGATCAAGGGGTTATAAAGATACTGCAACGATGCAAAGATGCAATTCGTTCAAGAGAAGTTGGAGGCAAGGTCATAGTTTTGGAAGCAGTTGTCGGATCAACATCTGCTATGATATCAGACGAACCACAGCTGTTGTTGGATATGTTAATGTTGACAGTAACTGGAGGAGAAGAGCGAGATGAGAATGAGTGGAAAAAATTATTCAAGGAAGCGGGATTTAGTTCTTACAAGATCACCCATACCGTTGGATTCATGTCGGTCATCGAGATCTACCCATAACTATTTGTGTTCCTTTTTCAGAAGTTTCTTTTATTTGCCTCTATTTGCTTGTTCTCAATGCAATGTTAGTTAATCATGAATGAATTTATTTTGAAGCAACAATCTATGCAATTCATAATACAAATTTCCTACTATAATTGATAGATCCATTGCAAGAAATTGTTGTTTTCTATATATAGATATATAATAACTTATTTTCATAGCATGGTGACTTAAAATTGAAGATAACATCCATCTCGACTTCTCTTTCATTTTCTGTTGGAGCTGAGATCAATATATTGGACCTTATTTATGCTTCAGAGTCTTGAAATGGTGTTCTGAAGACTAATTTTGTTACTAATTTTCATACCGTGCTCTTATTAGTTATTATAACATCTATTGATTTCTCATGAATTAAATCTAAATCATTTTTAAGGATTAATTGCTGGTACACTCTTGTCAAATTTTTTAATATTTTCATTATACCCATAAAAATATTGAAGTTTTTTATTTTCTCATCATTGGATATCTTGCAAATACATTCGCATGCAGATCTTTGTATTTCTAGCCCTAGTATAAATCTTTGTTTCTCTAAAGAAATCTTTGTTGGATCTAAAGAAATCTTTGTTTCTCTATTTGCTAATAAAACATCTTCCATGTTGAATTATGGCTAAAATTAACATTTGTCGTAATAATTTTGTTCCCACTTTTAAAGGTACGGACAGTGAACATCGTTGAACTAAATTAATGATCAAGCCCATGCGCACTAGTTTGAAATATTAATTAATCCTGCAAGACGAACTTAGAAGAAATGTGCATATCAAGTCATAATTTTTTTTTTTTTTTTGATAAAAAGGCTTTGCGCCCGTTTCATTAGAGAAACTGTATGTCAGAACCAGTTACAACAAAAACTGGATATGATGCACCAGCATCAGTATCCATTAACCACATATCCAGATATCAAGTCATAATTCAAGCTTATTAGAATATAACATCCGTTAACATACCGTACCATATGATGTCATAAGAGAAAGTAACACAATGCATCGGGTTAAATATAGTAGCAAAATAACATAATGAACCGCGTTAAATATAGCAGAAAATAACATCACACAACGTAAAATAATATTCCATAAAAAAAATCATCATATTCATAACATTACATAACTTCATGAAATTTATTGGCACTTAATAATGCAGCCAGGCACAGGCAGAGCATGATAGCTATCAAATCGGCACTGCAAGAGCACGGAGAACAGCTGTTTCGATTGTAAGACCTGGACCAACCCCTACGAGCACCCCAAATTCTGCTCCATCGCCGGTGGTGGTCTTTCCTTCTTTCCTTGACCTCTTCCTCATCTCATCCATGACAAAAATCAAACTACCACTCCCCATGTTACCGAACTCGGCTAACACACATGTCTGGCTGGAAACAGTTTCTCCTTCTCTAGCTTGAGCTCAGTCTCTATTCCATCAAGAATCTTGCGTCCACCGGGGTGCACAATCCAAAACAGAGAATTCCAGTCTGAGATCCCCAGAGGTTCAAACGCCTTGGAGATACAATTTCTAATGTTATTGGTGACATGCATTGGAACAGTAGGTGCCAAAGTCATGACAAAGCCAGCCTCAGTTAGGCTACCACAAAGAGCACCCTCTGAATCAGGGATGATGGATTGGCCGGTTGAGAGAATCTCATAGAGAGGTCGCTCAACAGACATGTCTGGGTTGGATCCAACAATGACAGCCCCCGCGCCATCGCCGAACAAAGCCTGGGCAACAAGGCTACCCATGGAGGTTTCAGATGGGCCACGAAAGAAGCTCAGACTGAGCTCTGAGCAGATAGCAAGGACACGACCACCAGGGTTGTTCTCTGCTAGGTCTTTCGCTAAGCGATGCACACTAGAACCGGCTTGACAGCCATTGTGGTAAATCATGTAGCTTTTCACTGTCGGTTGAAGTCCTAAAAGGTTAACTAGTTTTAAGTCCGGGCCAGGCAAGTTAGGACTGCTAGAGGCAGTATGGAAAATGAGGTGTGTAATCTTGGACCTTGGTTGGCCCCACTCGTGCAAGGCCTGCTCAGCTGCCTCCTTACCTAGCTTAGTTAGTACAGGAGTAACCAAAGCATTTCGGATGTCTAACGATGGCTCCTTGTAAGGTGTTAGGTTGGGGTGATCCTTGAACATCTCATCTGGTAAATAAAAGTGACGCTTTTGAATCTGTGACGCGGTACCTGCGATCGACAAAAGTTTCTTAAGAAATTTGGGGAATTAATACTAAACAAGAAATATATTGATGCATCGGTTGTAAGATTGAAGCAAAGGAATAAGGCAAATGATTACATATTCTAGTAAGCTTTTGCTTGAGTTCGGTAAGGTGCTCGCTCTTGGTAACCTGAAAGTAGTAGTCAGGATAATCTGACTGATTGATGATGTTCGGTGGAACAGCTGTGCCAATTGCAAGAACCGTTACCTGGCCTCGAACAGTCATTTTATTTTCTTGTGCCATTTTTATCATAGAAGGCAGAATCGGCCGTTCCGGAGCGGAATCGGCCGTTCCGGAGCGGGATCGGACGGTGCCGATCCGATTCCAGGCCGATTTACGCGGGTAGTGCAGATTTCGGCCAATTTCGGCCCATTCCAGTAAAATTTCTGCCCGTTCCGGCCCGTTCCAGTCAAATTTCGGCCGAAACGCATATTAATAAAGAAACATAAATTTTTTTGGATCAAGTGGGATTCGATCCCGTGACCTTTAACTATGGGTCTTGGATAGTTACCACTACAACATTCAAATTTTATTGTTAGATATCACAACTAATTTATATATATATTAATTCTAATTCACAAATTTGTAGCAAATTTGATTGAAAGAGTATGTTTTTAGTTGTTAATGCTTGTATTAGTAGATTATTTGATTGTAATAATATTTCTAAATTCTTTTTATCAATTTTTTCAATTTTTTTAGTATAAAACTAGCTTCTGGCAAAAAAAATTCGATTTTCCGATCCGATTCGGCCGATTCCGACCGATTTTTCCGATCCTGATCGGGATCGGACGGGGCCGATCCTGATCGGGATCGGACGGGGCCGATCCTGATCGGGATCGGACGGAGCCGATCCCGATTCCGATTCCGATTTTTCCTTCTATGATTTTTATTCCTTTCGAAGTGGTCTTGCCAAAGTAGCAGTATTTATAGTGCAAACTCGACGAAGGATTTCAGACATGTGGAATTGGATCCAATTAGAGAGCTGCTTGTTCTCCAATCAATTAATTGCTATATTTTTATCTTCTCCCACTGTTTAGTGGGTCTTTGAACACTCTATTTTTCTCTTCCCTCTTTCCTGTTGCGCAAGGAAATTGAAAGAAACTTCTTTTTGGTTTACTAAGTACTTGTGTGAATTGAGAGTGGAGTGATGTGTGTGGTTACTCTCTCTATTAGCGCACCTATCACTGCTATGTGGACTTGGATAGATTTGGACTGGATATGGATATGGATTGTTGAATTTGTTGTACTGGAAATGAACAGGACTGGATATGAATATGGACATGGACCGTTGGATACAGATATATTGGACTAAAATAGAAATGAAATAGAAATGATTAATCAAAAGATACAAGTGCTTATATAAATTAAAGGTATAATTACGGAGAAGACTCACAATATGACGTGTGTTTCAGGAAAACAAATTACTGGTGACTCGCTTGATTGCTCTATGATCGATATTAGGTGTGGGGTTATTGGATTAATTTGAGATTCATGACTACGAATTAAATCGTAACTCGCTTTGAATTCTCAATGATTAACTGATTACATTGTTGAACTAATGCATTATATGCATATCACAATATAACTGAAACTGAATTGCTAAGGTAAGTCTGTTGACCTATCATTTTGGTACAATTTATCAATTGTTTGTTCTTGTTCTATTGATTGATTATGACCACAGTGAATGAATTGATTGAAAATTGAATATTATAAAGTCTAGCTAGTTACTAGATTTTAATCCAAGATCCTTATACGCAAGTGGTGATCAATGGCCCCAACTGAATCCAGTACCGGTTGGGTAGGAGATACTGAGTAAATACGAATTGTGATTGTATGACTAATGAATTGTGGTAACCGTCTTATCATATTCTTTTCGATAATATAGGTATTATAATATTGATTTCATATTGTTAGTTAACAAATTGTCAGGATAGTTAAAATAATATAAGCCTGACACGACATATATATGTTATGTCAAAAAGTAGACGTGGGTTGTTGGATTGCATCTGCATGGCAAGTCGGATGGTATCTGTTCGTGTTACCAGATTATAAATTGAAAAGTTAGGAAATCAAACGTTACCAGACTTTATGATTTAAAAAATTTAGACAAAAACCATTTATTTTAATAAGATCATTAGAGTTCTGGTTTGTTTATGTAATTTTTATTGTTCAATTGGATATTGTTATTGAGCATTTGCATTCGTCGTTATAAAGTGAATTGTTAATTTCTCGTGCGGAGATTTTATTATGAATATGGATTTTCTTCGAATCCAATAATCTGAGTTAAAGTCAGTACTAAAAAATAATTTATTATTTCTCACCCGTTTCTTTCTTATGAGTTTACAAGTTTACAATTTTGTTATACGAAGATGAAAAACGTTTTTGGATCATAGACAGCATGACCATTTAAAAGTATGAGATTTGAATTATTTTAACAAAGTCAAATACCTGCGGGTTTAAAATGCAACGCACACCTCCCCAGATGCACGGCGCGATTAAGAACACAAGATGATAGTGCTAACAGCGGTTTTTGTGCCTCCAGGCCCTCCCCCACCATCCATTGTCAGACAATGTGCACCGCTGACCTTTTCTTAAATTCTTAAAAAAAAAAAAAAAAGAGAGAGACTATGGATCCAGCAGTTATCATAAATATTCGCGATCGAATGGATATCATGATGCCCCAATTATTTTATAATCTTTCTCTGCATATCTGACCCCTATTAATTATTTTAACCATAAAGATTCGCGAATCATATCATGTTGCTTGGGTTTAGGGGTGTTCATTGGTTCCATTTAAACTAACACAACAACAAAGTAGGCACTTATCGCGAGAGAAAAAACGCATTTATGACGGTTCTCCGTCACGAAAAGTACCGTCGCGAATAGAAAAAGCACAGTTATGATGGTACTCCGTCGCGAAAAGTCACTTTTTACCCTCACAAAAAGTCACTTATTCTTGTTGTGTAAAATAAAATATAGACAAATCAAAGTTTTATTAAACTAAGCAATTAATAAAACTACAATTTGCGCTTCCTACTTCTACATGAAAATATTAAAAAACAACGGGTCCGGTAGATCTGTTGGCAGTCCCAATCTCTGCATCTCTTCATACCGGTTCCCTTCATGTTCATCCTCAATACTGGTACGTGCCCAGTTTGCAATTGTGAAATGGGGATAACAACACTGAATACAAAAAAGGCACTGCCATCTTTTGTATGTACTCGTAACATGGGTTATAACTTATATGCATGCAATTTGCAAAGATTAACTTGTCAGAACAAAGAAAAATGCAAAAGACTGCAACTTGTGTTATTATAATTTTCTTCAAAATAGCTTATTTACAAATAACAAAAAGGAATATCAAAAATATATTTAGAAATTAGAACAGGGATTTTAAATTGAAAAAAACACAGAATGATTGAAGTATCAAAAGAAAAAGAATGATCTAAAGAAAAATCAAGCTTTTCAGAAAAAGAAAGTTTAAAAATATGAACTTACCAGATTATCAAAAGGGCTATTATTTGTGAACTAAAGAACCAAATAGCATCACAAAGAGCACATGGAACTCATGCATATATGCTTTACACGGTTCTAAACTGAACCCGTCCAATATACATTAAAATTGATCCGAGTAAATTAATCTCAATCTTTATTTAATTAGTACATTAATTCAACATAAGTATGTTGCATACAACACACGAGAATACTGCGGCATAAGAATACCACACAGTAGATCCTTCCAAAACCAGATTGAACATTATAAATCCTTAATTTTGGGAATTCAGATCTTCCCCGGTACCGTAATAGAAAATCTTTTACAATTACTTCATCTGGACCGTTCTTTTTAACTTAGCACGAATCTCAAAGCCCAATAATACTACCCCTCCTTCCGAATCCCAAAACGATTGGGAGTTAATCTCAAACCGTAAAGTGAAGGGAATCTTTTACAGTAATGCTTGTCCTAATTTTAGATGGCTTGTGATGTCAGCGATGAACGTAACAGTGCCTCCTTATCTCTGTCTGATGTTGGTTCCGTGGATGAGATTATTTAAGGGTGGCGCTTATATCCGTCAGCTAAACACCACCGTCGGACAGATATCCTCCCAGGTATCTGACTCAAGCAAATTGCAACGGCCGGCCCCGATTAATTCTATCTGGGCCATACTCAATCCGGCGCGTATTGAGACTGTAGGAGTCTGTTTGAGATTCATGTCATGTTAAATGAGCCGTCTGATTGTAATTTGCTTGAGTCAGGTAACCTAAGGGGATGTGAATTCCACCACCGACCTAGTGTTTTGAAAAAACCCGTTCGGTCCAGGACCGGGCTTGGACCGACCCGTCCCGTGCACCGGACCCGTTCCGGACCGGGATTAGGTACGGTCCCTAAACCCTAAACCGGTTTGGTTTTCTTCCCACAGACCCAGACTGCCCCCCTTTTTCAACCCGTAGACCCCACCCGTCCCGGTCCAGACTAAACCCGGACCGGACCCGACCCGAACCCGCTGGACCCGGATTTTCTACTGTAGCAATTTAAAAGTACCTAAAAAGTACCAACCTTTCTATTTTTTTTTTTTTTTAAAAAGATGGACCAATCTTTGGAACAAATACTATTATTGATCAAGGTTTAAGGAATTTTTTACAGGCCCATTTACCAGTAACAACATCAGGACTCAGATTTGGGTCAATGGAGATATTAGAAAATGTATCAAGATATATGTTTCTTAAAATATTAGACAAGTGTATATACCTGCCAGAGTATCAAGATTCGTGCTCCAGAATTAATTATTAATAGTTTAATACTACTGTTCTGTCTGGAACACACATTTTTTGTTTTAATTCGGAATAAATTAAAATTTAAAGTTTATTATCTTCCCTGAAAAGTATAATAACTGTTATATATCTAACATATTTCTAAAGAAAGCTAATATACCAATATTTCTAAAATATTTCAAAAGAAGCTTCGATCAAAATATTTAAACTGAACAACTGAAGCAGAACTAGAAAATTTAAATTGTAGAGCTTAAATTTAAAATACCTAATTAATGCACGTGATTAGAATTTAAACCCAAATCTCTACAATATACATAATTTAAACCCAAATCTTAAGACAATAAAATAATAAAATGGTAATATACATAATTAAAAAATTAAAATTATAGGAGTGATTAAGCATCTCTTGGCTTGCCTTAAGATTCGCACCTGCGGAACAACTAATACTAAGATTCATATATAATCTGAATGTCAAACCAATAAAAAATGAATTGTAAAATAATAAATGCAACATAGGTCTTGTATCCTAATTAAGTCTTAAGAATAATAATGCAACATAGCTAATAAATTGAATGTTGTAATTTAATAATGCAACCTAGCTATTTTATAATAGGAAACTAAGGAAAATAAGTGATGAAAGGTTATTCATCATGTTGACTAGTCAATTAATAACAATGAAGGTGGCAACAATGTTCCATAAATAACATTTCTTATTTCAAAATTATTAAACAATCTTAGAAAGTATAAATAATAACTAAGAATATGTATATATTTTACATAGAACTATTGCTAATTTAAAATTTATTAACACCAATATTGACAACATATTTTACCTTGAACTATTGACAACATACTAACTTAACACAAATACATGTAACTAGCTTATAATTTTAAAATGAAACACTAACAATGTGACATATCTTGAAATAGAACTAGGGTATTCTATTCAATATATCTTTATGCTATGTCATATTAATAAAAAATGATAACATTTAATGCAAGTATTATCATTAATCAAATAATTTGAATTTTACAATGATTATTGGAATTTTTGAGTTTGGGGACAATATGGTGAATCGATCATTTCTGAAGGTATTTATATCATCTGGTATGGATCGATTCAAGTGAATTGGATCGAAATCTCCAAAGACTGGGATCAGTGTGCAATCTTGTGCAATAATTTGTGTAAAATTTAGTCACTAATTATATTTTCATATAAAAAAATATAATGAGCAGTACAGATTAACTGTTCGAGGTTAATTCTTTTTAAATCAATTGTTCAAAAATATAATGAGCAGTTCAGATTAGTTGTTGTTGAGTATTTTAGGTATAGTATTTTTATACTCTTTTAACTTTTAATATTTATAAACCTTTGTACCCAATGAATAGGTTAGTTGCAAGCGCACAACCTATCGATTGTAGTATTTAGGTATCGATCCACAGGGAGATAGGGAAATACCAATATTTAATAAAGAAAACTACTTTTAAAACTAAAAAATAAAAGTAAAAGGGGGGTTTTGTGTAATTTCGTTTTTAAAGGAAAATTAAAATTTCGTAATAAAAAGCAATTAAAAGTCGGGTGAAAATCAAGTTGGAGAAGTCTAGGGGTATTCGGTCCACAATCCCTTGCTAATTCTATCTACTCGGTTTGTTTAAATTCATGTTTGATTATGACGAGGTTTCTAACCTATGTTAGCCTTTGGAACAAATATTGATACAAATACTTTGGGTGGATGGATTAATGTTTCTCGAATTCTAGGGCTGTCACTAACCTAGAGGGATATTTAAGTCACATGCTCCAAAGTATATATCGATATTTGTTCTAAGGTGTCCTAATTAGGTTTTGACTTCACGATTAAGTCCTTCACCAAATTCTAACTTTAATTCCTATAGTTCCGGGTTGGATATCAAAGTACGGTCGCTTCTAATCCAAATCCTAAGGTATTTGCGATCACAATTTGTACTATCATATATGATCATAATCTACTTTGAATCTAAAAGAATTAAGCGGGATAACTACAATTCAAGCACAACAATTTGTACTATCCTATATGATCCTAATCTACTTTGAGTCTAAAAGATCAAAGCGGGACAACTACAATTCAAGCACAAATCATGAAATATCACAAAGAATAAATCACAAAAATTAACATCAAATCAAACAATCATAATAAAAACTAAACTCCGAGTAAAATAGAATTAAACAAGTTCATGCTACATGATCTAAACCTCTAGAGAGAAACTAGCCTCTCATGGAGATGCAAGTATCCACAAGAAAATACAAGATAAACATGGTAAAAACTGAGAAAATACGTAAGAGAAAGGAATACAACCAATCTCCTAGTTCCTGCCCAAGTTCTTCCCTTGTCGCTCAAGCAAAACCTCGACTTCTTCCTTCTCTTCCTTCGCAACTTTGATCACCGCCGGAAAGTGGAGCAGAATAACTTCAATTGAGCAATGATGAGCAGTGATGATTTCTCCTGTGGTCTCTTTAGCCTTATATAATATTTTCTGAACTTGGAGATCAAGTCGTTTTATTTTCGGAACCCACTAAGCCCACTAACTTCTATATTTCTAATTCTGTGATTATGAACTTGGAGACCAAGTTATTCTAATTTTGGCGCCCACTAAGCCCACTAACTTTCCATATTTAGCAGTTTTTCAGGCTGATGCGGCCATTGGTGCGGATGTACAGAATTATATATTCCGAATTTGGATTTGTTTTCTTCATAAAAGTTGTAGATCTCTTTATCGTGGTTCCGTCAAGCTTTGAATCACCCAAATCGGAGTTCGTATGACCAAGATATGGCCAAAATACGAACTATGTGTCGCTGAGTGCGGATCGAGTACTGCGGCCCGAGTGCGTCCGCACTGCGCTCGGACTTCTCTGTTTTCTGTGTCTGATGGCTGAGTGCGTCCGCACTCTGGGTCAGTGCGTCCGCACTGCACTCGGACTTTTTGTCTGTGAAGTTCTGCGATCCTGGAAATTTGACTTAAGTACTGAGTGCGTCCGCACTAGCGGTGAGTGCGTCCGCGCTGGGCTCTGTTTTCTCTATTTTTGCTCTGAAATTCAAACGGGCATAACTCATGATCCGTAACTCTATTTTCAGTGTTCTACCACTTTTCGGAAAGCTTGCGAGAAGATCTATAATTTGCTCTATTTTCTGTAATTGAAATAGACTTTGGCAGTAACTTGATTCTTGGCTATATTTCATTTTATTCTCTACTAAAATACAAGATATTTGATGATATTATGTGGTAAAAACTAGATCGAATGTGTATATAATTTAGGCCTATCAAATACCCCCAAGTTTGAACTTTGCTTATCCCCAAGCAAAATCTAACTTGAGCTAATATTCGATCTCTTTGATACACCTTATATCAAGTATGTTTTCTCAAGTGAAAAATTTGTATGATCTTGCCAAAAATTAAAGCCTTAATGCAAACTTCTCAAATTTCAAGTTTAACCCTCGGATAATTATGACTCAAACCATAATTTGATTACTCTAACTTTTATTTCCTTAAAGGTCTAGAAATTACAAACTTCGTCTACCCAAATTTATTAAAAGAAATGCCATCTTAAACGTGGAATTTTCAAATTCCCCCAAGCTTGAATCAAACTTAGGTTTAGAAATGTTGCGGACTACGTGTGTTGATACATGCATATTCACATCTTTGTTGTTGCTTTTGATTTTTTTCACTTTGATTTTTCTTTTATGATTTAGCACTATTTTCCCCATCCTCATTTAAGCACCGGTTAGTTACAAGTAGTTAACTGTACCTAACCGTTCTAATTCAAGGGTGCTTTGCATGCTCTTAGTCTAACCCTTCCACTAACACGTATGTCAATTTTATCGGGAGATTAGTGGAGCAGGAGTGCTAAGGACTCATAACCATAAGTGCGTCATGAAGCCGTAACATAGGTCATTGGAGTCACCTTTTATTTTCCAAAATTTTCAATTTTACCCAATTTCTCAACATTTATGCATGTACCATGAATACACACATCCCTAAGTATTCCTTCATACTTATGGATATCGCAATTTTTCCAAATTTAAAATTTTCCAAATCTAAATGGCTTCTCTAATAAATTTAAATTCCTAATGTCCTAATTTCATACACCTTTATTTTCACAAAGTTTTTCGTCAAATTATGTGATCATTTCAAATTATTCCAAGGGATTTACCAAAAATTTGAAAAAATTGTGCATGAACACCCCTAATTTTCGTCAATCACCCAAATTCATCAACAAAATGCATGACACAAAACTAGGTAAACATCCTAACAAGTCGGACTGGACCCTATTCAAGGTTAGGTAAAACCCTAGTTTTAAACAAAAAATTTAAACATGCCTAAACTAAATGCAAGATACAATTGTGAATTTCAATTTTTCATTTAACCTCCTCCCAGCTTAAACAAAGCATTGTCCTCAATGTGTTAATTCATACTAGAAGAGGAAATTAAAAAAGAAAAATAGAAACTCACAAGATGTTGCTCGGTTTAACGTCGGGAGCTCGACTTGTTGAGGCTCAGTTTAAAGGTGGTGGATCATCGAGGGCAATTGCCTCCTTTTCGATGATCGGTTCATCTTGAATAAAATGTTTGAGCCGCTGTCCATTGACTTTGAATGAACTCGTTTTTTCGCTCCATATTTCGAAGGCACCATGGTTTAAAACTCGTGATACTTGATATGGTCCTTCTTGAAAACTTTTTCCGATGTGTTTGTCGTGCCAATGCTTTGTCTTCTCTTCTTGGTTCAAGGCGGCATTGATTATGGTGGGATGTGTCTCATTTGAGCCAAGAGATTCATACTTGAGGGTTTGTTGGCAATGGTTTGAGTTTGACCTTCAGTGGCGTGGAATTGGTCAAAGTACCTTCGATTTGGGTTGATTCTTCATCAATTTCTCCCAGAATTCCATCTAGTTGTTCTCCTTCCATCATCCTATCTAAATGATCATTAATTGTAGAGTCTAAAACATCTACCCTGCATATCGAATCATTATCATTAGATGGAAATTGGAGAGATTTAAAAACGTTAAATTCAACCTTTTCATCACCTACTCGGAAAGAAATTTTTCCATCACGCACATCTATGATTGCACATGCTGTGGTTAGGAAATCTCGTCCCAATAGAAGGGGAGTTTGTATATCCTCTTCCATCTCCACCACAACAAAATCTACCGGTATGAAAAACTTATCAATTTTGACAATCGCATCCTCCATAATTCCTACCGGGTATCTAACGGATCTATCCGCTAATTGGAGCGACATTTTTGTTGGTTTCAATTCTCCTAGACCTAGCCTTTCATAAACCGCTTTTGGCATTAAACATACGCTAGCACCTAAATCACACAAACAATTATTGAATTTGGTCTCTCCAATTTTGCATGGAATAGTAAAACTACCGGGGTCCTTAAGTTTGGGAGTTAGTTTGGTCAAGAAAAGTGCACTACATTGTGCATTTAGGGAGATGGTTCCGACCTCTTCAAGTTTCTTTTTGTTTGACAACATTTCTTTGAGAAACTTGACATAGGTTGGCATTTGTGCAATTGCCTTGGTGAAAGGTATGGTAATGTTCAGTTTTTTCAATTGTTCAATGAATTTGGCATATTGTTGGTCTAGTTTGTTCTTTACCAACCGTTGTGGAAAAGGTAGGAACCTAAGAGGAGGAACATACTTTGGAGTTTCAGATTTTTGTACCTTTGTTGAGTTAGAATTACCCGTTTTGTGAGGCTCTTCCGAAGTTGTTGCAATTGGTGGATCAATTGGTGCGGCTGAAATCGGTTCAGATTGTGTGGATTGAGGGAGTCCTTGTGGTTGGATTGGTTCATCATAATCCTTGCCACTCCTCAAAGTCACAGCATTTGCATACTCTCGTGGATTGATGTCGGGTTTGCCCGGTAGTGTGCCTTGTTGACGAGACGACGAAGATGCTTGTTGTGCTATTTGTGTCTCTAGCATCTTTGTCTTAGTTTCTAAAAACTCGAACCTATTGTTCATATTCCTCAAGGAATCCAAAATATCGGTATTGATGTTTCTTTGTTGGTTCATGAACTCGTTTTGAGAGATCACAAGGCCCTCTATCATTTTTTCTAGTTTGTTGTTTTGAGAAGGTCCTTGGTACGAGTTTTGGTTTGACCGATTTTGGAATTGATTGAAATTACCTTGATATTGGTTTGAGTTGTCATTTTTGGTCCTCCACTTGAAATTTGGATGGTTCCACCTTGTGTTAGGGTTATATGTATTTGAGTTATCATTTGGCCTAACCTTATTGTAGATCGGGTCGTTTCTCTTATCACCTTGATTGTAAAACATTGCGTTGACTTGCTCGACGTCTTCTCCTTCCAAGAGAACTTGGCAATCGGCGGTGATATGAGTCGCCTCTCCACAAATGCCGCATGAAGCTTTTTTCGTCACGGATTTAGCGTTTTGCATTTGTGCTATTTGATGTTGCAAGGCTTCCATTTGAGCACGCAAAGCGGTAGCTTCGTTAGTTTTCAAGACCCCTGGTGTGGTTTGGGCTCGCCCACTTCTTTCGGCCGTCCACTCCCTTTGGTTGATTGCCATGTCTTCAATCATCAACATCGCTTGTTCGGGATCCATCTTTGACATGTTTCCCCCTGCGGCTGAATTCAAGTGAGTCTTAGTGGCTATTGTGCAACCTGCAAAAAAAAATTGAAAAAGCAACCACATGTCAAGGCCATGGTTAAGGCACAAGCGTTGGAGCTCTGCCCATCTATCCCATGCCTCGGTCAAAGACTCCCCCTCGGCTTGTTTGAACGTCGTGATCTTCGTTCGGAAGTGCTGGGTTTTGGATGGAGGGAAGTATTTTCCTAAAAATAACTTCTCCATGTCTTCCCATCTTCTTATGTGGTCACGATTCACTGTTCTTAGCCATGTCCTCGCATTATCTCGGAGGGATAGGTGGAAACATTTGAGCTTGAGGTTGTCTAGCTCTTCTCCTTCTCTAGCAAAAGTGCCTCAAGATTCTTCGAAGACCGCCAAGTGGGCATGTGGATCTTCGTTTAGGGCTCCCCCAAACTGACTTTGGCCAAGCAAGTGGATGAGAGAGGGCTTGATCTCGCGCGGATCTTGGCCTTGTGGAATGAAACTGAAGCGGTGGCCTTGTTGGTGGTTGCGGCCATTTCCGTTGTTGTTTGGATTGACACCGAAGAGAGGATTATTATTGAGAATAGGTGGATCATTGTTGTGTGGAGGTGGTGGCGGTTGGTTGTTATTCGGAGGAGGAGGAGACGGATTGTTATCGTGAAGGTCTTGATTGAGAAGGCCTTCCGGATAGTCTTCCACTTCTACCTCAAAACTGCGAGGCATGCCTAATCGGGGATCTAGGCCTGCCATTGGTTGAAAAAGAGAGGATTCACCGGCTTTGATCTTTGCGGTTTGGCTTCTTGTGACCGGTGCCAGCGCTCAAACTCTAGAAAAAAAAGAAAAGAGATGAGATGTGAAAGAGAGAGAATAGAGAAATAGAGAATAGTAAAGTGCAGAAAATTAAATAAGGAAAGTAAATATTTTTGGATTTTTCTTAAATAAGGAAAGTGAATTTCAGAAATTGTTAAAAAAGAAAGGAAATAAACTATTTTTGGATTTTTTAAATTTTCTGAAAAGGAAATAAAGTAAATAAGGAAACTAAGAATTAAAAGTACTTTCCTAAAATAAAAACTAGTATCTATCCTACTCTCCCCGGCAACGGCGCCAAAAAGCTTGTTGTGCTATTTGAGGTATAGTATTTTTATACTCTTTTAACTTTTAATATTTATAAACCTTTGTACCCAATGAATAGGTTAGTTGCAAGCGCACAACCTATCGATTGTAGTATTTAGGTATCGATCCACAGGGAGATAGGGAAATACCAATATTTAATAAAGAAAACTACTTTTAAAACTAAAAAATAAAAGTAAAAGGGGGGTTTTGTGTAATTTCGTTTTTAAAGAAAAATTAAAGTTTCGTAATAAAAAGCAATTAAAAGTCGGGTGAAAATCAAGTTGGAGAAGTCTAGGGATATTCGGTCCACAATCCCTTGCTAATTCTATCTACTCGGTTTGTTTAAATTCATGTTTGATTATGACGAGGTTTCTAACCTATGTTAGCCTTTGGAACAAATATTGATACAAATACTTTGGGTGGATGGATTAATGTTCCTCGAATTCTAGGGCTGTCACTAACCTAGAGGGATATTTAAGTCACATGCTCCAAAGTATATATCGATATTTGTTCTAAGGTGTCCTAATTAGGTTTTGACTTCACCATTAAGTCATTCACCAAACCCTAACCTTAATTCCTATAGTTCCGGGTTTGATATCAAAGTACGGTCGCTTCTAATCCAAATCCTAAGGTATTTGCGATCACAATTTGTACTATCATATATGATCCTAATCTACTTTGAATCTAAAAGACTTAAGCGGGATAACTACAATTCAAGCACAACAATTTGTACTATCCTATATGATCCTATATGATCCTAATCTACTTTGAGTCTAAAAGATCAAAGCGGGACAACTACAATTCAAGCACAAATCATGGAATATCACAAAGAATAAATCACAAAAATTAACATCAAATCAAACAATCATAATAAAAACTAAACTCCAAGTAAAATAGAATTAAACAAGTTCATGCTACATGATCTAAACCCCTAGAGAGAAACTAGCATCTCATGGAGATGCAAGTATCCATAAGAAAATACAAGATAAACATGGTAAAAACTGAGAAAATACGTAAGAGAAAAGAATACAACCAATCTCCTAGTTTCTGCCCAAGTTCTTCCCTTGTCGCTCAAGCAAAACCTCGACTTCTTCCTTCTCTTCCTTCGCAACTTTGATCACCGCCGAAAAGTGGAGCAGAATAACTTCAATTGAGCAATGATGAGCAGTGATGATTTCTCCTGTGGTCTCTTTAGCCTTATATAATATTTTCTGAACTTGGAGATCAAGTCATTTTATTTTTGGCACCCACTAAGCCCACTAACTTCTATATTTCTAATTCTGTGATTATGAACTTGGAGACCAAGTTATTCTAATTTTGGCGCCCACTAAGCCCACTAACTTTCCATATTTCGCAGTTTTTCAGGCTGATGCGGCCATTGATGCGGATGTACAGAATTATATATTCCGAATTTGGATTTGTTTTCTTCATGAAAGTTGTAGATCTCTTTGTCCTGGTTCCTTCAAGCTTTGAATCACCCAAATCGGAGTTCGTATGACCAAGATATGGACAAAATACAAACTGTGTGTCGCTGAGTGCGGATCGAGTGCGGCCCAAGTGCGTCCGCACTGCGCTCGGACTTCTCTGTTTTCTGTGTCTGATGGCTGAGTGCGTCCGCACTCTGGGTCAGTGCGTCCGCACTGCGCTCGGACTTTTTGTCTGTGAAGTTCTGCGATCTTGGAAATTTAACTTAAGTACTGAGTGCGTCCGCACTAGCGGTGAGTGCGTCCGCACTGGACTCTGTTTTCTCTGTTTTTGCTCTGAAATTCAAACGGGCATAACTCATGATCTGTAACTCCGTTTTCAGTGTTCTATCACTTTTCGGAAAGCTTGCGAGAAGATCTACAATTTGCTCTATTTTCTGTAATTGAAATATACTTTGGCAGTAACTTAATTCTTGGCTATATTTCATTCTATTCTCTACTAAAATACAAGATATTTGGTGATATTATGTGGTAAAAACTAGATCGAATGTGTATATAATTTAGGCCTATCAGTTGTTTTTAAATCAATTGTTTTAAAATAATTCGGTTTTAAAGATCAAATAATTCATCTTTTTTTTCCTAAAGTAATTGATTTAAGGAATTTTTGTAATATAAAAAAATTGATCTAACTCGGTTTTGTTTTTAAATCAATTGTTTTAAAATAAATCAGTTTTAATAAAAGTATTGGAATGTCGTGAATTTTAATTTATATCTTATTATAACAAAAAAATTTCAGTTCAAATAACAAACTTATTGAATTGGAAAAAAAAACAAAAAAAACAGCAAAAAAAACAGCAAAAAAAAACAGAAAAAAAAACGGGTTTGGACCAGACTGGACCGTGGCCCCCCGGACCTGTGGACCTGACCGTCCCGGACTGTGGAACCGCCGGACCCGTGGTTTGATCACGGGACGGGTTTGGCCTCTGAAAACCGGACCCGTGAACCCGTCCAACCCGCCGGACCCGTGGACCAGGAAACCCTCGGACCAGGCTGGTTTGGACCGGACCGGACCGGCCCGCCCCGTTTTCAATTCACTACACCGACCTAGGCCGCCAAATCCCGCAATTTTGCCCAAAAAAGCACCCAAAAAAACCCTGCGCCGCTCGCGACTGCATGTGGGGCTGTGGGCCCATCGCTCGCTTCCTCCTCTTCCGCGGTCGCCACGTAGTCGCTCTTCCGCGCCTTTTGGTCTTCTCTATTAGTCGATATTTCCTCCCTTGAGCTTATCGATTGTACTCCTGAAATTTAATACCAGCTGCTTACTTGCTTCGTCTTTCGTTTACCTCAGCTTCCTCCCCCGCTATTCTGAACAGCGTGTACACCCTCCACTGCGATGAACCCTCCCCGCCTCTGCTAGCTTTGGTTCCTCCCATTGGTATGATTTGTTCAAAGCTTCCTAATTTCCACACTTATTTCACTCCTTGGGAACAAAATCGACTGCCTGCCAGTAAAATTGATAGTCGGCACACCTCTCCCCTCTTTTGATTTAAATATTTGTCTCATTTTACCCCAGCCGTGTTGGATTTTTTCCACTATTCATCAAGCTTGTCTTTGCCAGGGTCGGGTGCTGCCATTAATCGGATTCTCCCCTTGTACTCAACTCCAGGTTTGTAACTTTTACTCTTCCAACCCAAGTTCTCACGGTAGCTGATAAAAGAAATATGGTTTCCTCTTTTTCAATGTCCAAATTTGTGGCAGTTTGGAAATTCTTGGGTTGCTCGTCCAAACATGACAAATCAGCACTATGAAACTTGGCAAACCAGCAAGTAGCTGTTGATGCATTAGTAAATTTAGCCGACTGATTGTGTTTTTCCTACTACAAAACAAATGCATGTTAATGAGCTGCAGCTTGGTCGAGTGGTAAGTAAGTCGTTGGTGTTTGCTATACCAGTCTGGGAACTTTACCGTCAATCATTGTTCTAGGTTACATTAGAGAAGACAGTTTGTACAATAAATTTGGAATGAAGTACTATAATTGCCCCCAATAGCCATTTTCAACTGACTTAACATTTTTCGCCTACAAACCATGTTGGTTTCGAGTATAGCTCCTACTGCAACTGTATAGTGGATACCATGCAATAAGGTCTGACAACAAAAGGGCTTCAGAATTATTCCCCCCCCAGGTTCTGCTCGTAATGATTACTAATTTATTATTTGTAGTGCTCGTCAACCTTGCCTTCTATTTTACACCTGTTGTTCGCACGGGTTTGATTTGCTTACATTCGGATTATCAGCTCACTTGAATATGAACATACCGGTCCTCCAAATCACATTGCCTTCCTTTTCCCCTTTCAATACTGGCTAAGTGAGCTATTTGCAGTATGAGATAAATATGCACTGTCAAGGGTTTAACATAGTGACAGTCATGCCCTCCCACTGAACTAGGTTTACAGAAGAGGGTAAAATATGAACTATACTCTGTACCGTTCTTAGAATTCCACTTGTACATTAACTATGCTGTTACAATAACAGGGAGAGTGATAAATCCACTGATGCAGTATGTGCGTGTGATTCCTTTAAATTGTTTAAATGTTCTTGATTCAATTATTTGCCATTTTGTTGTATATAGATTTAAGTTGTCTTAGGTTGATTTGGTCTTCATAAGCAGTATATATGTTTCCTTCTTTTGTTAGGTGCTGAAGAGCGTAGATGATTTGTAAATACATATCTCAGTTCCTCTGGTTTCTCTTTTTTAAGAGATCGAGTACTTTCTTTGAGTTATCTAATGATAATATAATGCGCTCGACTTCCTTTCTTTTTTATTAATATACCAGGCAAGCAAGGAAAGATAACCTTTGGCCGACTTGAAGTCCACGAGTTTGCAGCCTTTGTGCTTTAATGGTAAATATGAGGCGGTAAAACGTAACCCCTCGGATTACTACCTCTCTGACGAGTCAGTTGCATATTGTTCGCGCCAAGTCCTCCTCACTTTGATTGCATATTGTTCGCTTTCTTTACTGTCAATCATGAATTAACATACCCTTGCTGCAATACCTTCAATTGCTTCTAATGTACCAACATATACCTAAAACTTCTCAAATAAGAGAACAACCGTAACAACAAGGTCACATCCATTTATACAACCATTTACGGAAAATAACGGTTGCCGCAACATGAAGCATTTAGTTACTACTCAAATTATAATTGAAAATAATTTATGGGCTGGAATTAGGTGTGGTTGATGTCGGGCTAGCTAAATTAAATTATAATTGAAAATAATTTATGGGTTGGGAAAGGAATTAGGTGTGGTTGATGTCGGGCTAGCTAAATTCTTCTGGATAAAACAAAAATAATTTTCTAGTAGGTCAGATGAAAGTAAATTTTTGGATTTCTTTCTCTTAAGATTTTTATTGCTTCTCAAAATTGGGCCAATGAAACAAGAAACTTGGAAACATTGAATAGAAGATTCTAGAAAGGCCCATAAAATATTTGGAATTTTGTTTCTACTCATTTATTTACTTCTTTTAGTTTATTATTATTCTTTTCTACTATTTAGGAAAGTATATCTAGTAATAAATTACTATACCTAAAATAATAATTAGTAAGATTTTGATTCATTGTATCTACTCTCTTATTAAGTCTGATATATACATGCATACTCCAATAATTTATTCCAATTTCATTGTGTCTTTTCTTAATCCTCCCAACTATTCCGACTCTATTACTACCAAAAAAATGGACAGCAGCGTATCTCAAGCTCAAGCAGGGTTGTGGAACATGACATTTGGTTACCTAAAAACCATGTCTCTCAAGTCTCAAGTGTGCTCTACACCTCGGCATCCCCGATGCGATCGATAACAATGGCCACCCGATGACCCTCAGCGAGCTATACTCTGTTTTGGCACTTCGTCCCTCAAAGAAATCCCATCTGCGACGCCTTATGCGCTTATTGACCCATTTTGGGTTCTTCATTGAGAAAAGTGCCGGTGAAGGCACTGAGGCAGTCTATGATCTAACTGCTCAATCACGTCTGGTTACCCGAAAAGTTGAAGCAACCAATATGTTGCCCTTTGTACGTTGTCATCTCGACAATAAATGGCTGAAACCTTCTCTATACATGGGAGATTGGTTCATTCAAGAGGATGAGCGGATTCCAGCTGAGTTGGCACATGGTTGCACCTTGTGGGAAATGGCAAGCCAAAATCCTATGGTTAACAAAATGTTTAATGATGCTATGGTTAGCGGCAGTTGCTTGTTTAACGATGTTATCATAAAAAATGGTAATGTTATTTTCAAGGGCATAGAGTCCCTTGTTGACGTAGGAGGCGGTAGAGGTGCAATGGCAGAGATTATTGCCAAAAATTTCCCTCATGTCAAGTGCATTGTTTTGGATCTACCGCATGTTGTAGGTGACAGTCCAAATGATGGTATCGTTAAGTTTGTTTCAGGTGACATGCTTAATTATATTCCTCCTACAGATGCAGTTATTCTCAAGGTATAATTTTTTCTTTTTATCATTCTCATATCACTACAGCAGATTATACTTTTTGCGACCGGAAAACCTGTCGCAGAAAGTATTGTCGCCGGTCGCTGATGATAAATCCGATCGCTGAAAGACCGGTCGCTGTAAGCCTTGTCGCAGATACTCTTCTGATGACGTCACCGGTCACTGAATGACGTCATCCGGTCGCTGATACCTTTTTTGCGACCACTTTTTTTTTGTCGCTGTTATTTTTTCTGACGTCAAGAAAAAAGTATCTGCGACCAAAAAAACGGTCGCTGATAGCTAAAACCGGTCGCAGAAAGTCTTCTGTCAGGTTTTCAGAATTTTTTTATTATTTAAATTTGCACAATTTAATAATTAGTACGACACGTACCAACATACAACATAAACATAAAAACAAATTTAAACATAAATGTCGATATATACAATAAATAAATACAAAACATCGATACATACACATAATAGTAATTAAAATCCAATTAACATCGATACATACACTGGAGCGAAACATGCCATTTACAATCCAATTAACCTAACTAATGTTGCATGATTTTGCATTATTAGAACAATGGGCTAATAGTAATTAAAATTCAAGATAGTATTATTTGCAACCTATGAACCTATGAACTGAAGACTGTGGGCACTGAAGGCTGTGGGCGCCGATCGCCGAAGGCACAGGAAATGTCATCTAATTGTCCGGGTTTATGCCCAGGAAACTGTTCAGAAAATAGGAAAATGAGTTATGAAGATATTATACCAATCTAAATAGATAAAGTTTAAAGATTCAATTAGTAAAACAACTAAAAAATAATTTCTACTTTTCTCTGGCTAATACTGGTATTAGCATCAGGAATGCTGTAAAGTTTAGCAGTGCCTTTGATTCATCTATAATGTAAACAAAAGAAAACCAACAATGTACTTATATGTTTATATATAGAAATAACTTGCCTCAATTCTCTGCCTCAGAAGAAGATATCTGCTATGAGTTCGTTTGCCCCCAACATGCACAATCATGTCGCACTGTAGACAAAGTGATGTGCTATCTACCTCACAATAGAAGAAAGCTACAAGAAATGTACAGCCACAATACTCATTTGCAGTTATAGTATTTAATACCGAATACAATTTTTTTTAATTATTGACAGCTCTAGAAAAAAATTTATCAAAAAATAGATACCTGGGGCGTTTTCACAAATGTCACAGCAGGGTGCTTTATTGTGTTGGGCAAGTTTGTTACACATATGCACCTGCATTACAATTTAAATTTGACCAATCCATGTTACTAACTGAATTTGGTAACAAAAAAAGAAGATTATCAGGAAGCGGATACTGATATTTTACCCACTCAGATGCAATATCGCTTCATTACCATTTGCTAGCCCGTAGGAACCCGGTACAAGTCAAATTGCTGCACTTTTCACCTTCAGTTTTCTTTTGTTTCTTTTGTCAGTGCACAATGATATACTAATTCTACTAATAATCCTTGATTCATTTTCTCAAAAACGTCTCAATTATCTCGAGCAAGAGACATCAAATTATCAACTAAAATTATACTAAAAATTATCTCGAGCATGAGACATCAAATACAAAACCCCAACCTACAAAGTAAACATCTCAATTATCCACTATCTTAGAAGCTTACTATTCCAAACAAAAAATTGAACGCGACTAGAGATCTATCACAGTTTTGCTACAACTTCTGGAGCAATAAACTGAAACAATTTCTAGCAATTCCCTTAAAATTTAGCAATACAATTTGCAGCAATTTCTCGGTACCAACACGGAATCACTGGGCTGGTACCGCTAATACCAGCAACACAAACACATCACAGCACAATCGCAAACCAACACGGAACAGGAACAAGGAAAATAAAAGGGCACACACACAGCCTCCAACAATGGTACCTGATCTGTTTTGGGTGTGTAAGGTTAAACTGGTACCAGTACGAACCAGTCCGCATGGCATCGTACCAGTACTGGTACGGTACCAGTAAAAACCAGCAACTAGTACGGTGCCAGTACAAACCAGCAAAGCCAGAAACAAGCCAGAACCAGAAAACCAGCAACGATAGGAACAAGGGAATCAAAGGGGCCCGGCACAACCCAATGTCACCGTCTCACCGAGAAAATCAACAACTCGTGTGAGATGATCAAATTTTCCCTAAATCGAATCACATTCTCAGAAAAATCAAATAAAAAGGATGTGCTTTAATTACCCTAAAGGAGGAATCACAAAGGCAAGATATCGGCCGGCACCAAGGTACCTCCTTGCCTCACGGCCAGAAGAGAGGAGCGTCGCGGATCGATTAGGAGTCGCGCGCCTGGAGAGAAGGAGGCAGAGAAGGAGTGCGCTCCGGAGTCACGCGCCTGGACAGGAGGCAGAGATGAGGAGCTAGCCGCGCGCCGCCTGGTGCGTAGGTTGTGGAAAGTGAGAGAGAGAAAGAGAAGTTGAGGGGCGGTGCAGGATTTGGGTTGTGGCGGGCATATTTTGGGGTCTGGCGCTTCTTTTCACCAAAACTTTCGGCGACCGGTGTTAAAGGTGGTCGCTGAAAATTTGGTCCCCTGAAACTTTTGTGATTTCATTTTTTTGGTGGGAAAAAAAGCATCAGGGACCGGCGAAAGCACCGGTCACTGATGCTCAATTTTGCTGTAGTGTATTACTTATATTATACATTACACACACAAGCACACACATACACACAAACAACAGAATTAGTTACCTATTGGAAACTCGATGTTATAGTGGATTCTACATGATTGGAGCAATGAAGATTGTATAAAGATACTGCAGCGATGCAAAGATGCAATTGCTTCAAGAGAAGCTGGAGGCAAGGTCATAGTTTTGGAAGCAGTTGTCGGATCAACGTCTGCTATGATATCAGACGAACCACAGCTGTTGTTGGATATGTTAATGTTGACAGTAACTGGAGGAGAAGAGCGAGATGAGAATGAGTGGAAAAAATTATTCAAGGAAGCGGGATTTAGTTCTTACAAGATCACCCATACCGTTGGATTCATGTCGGTCATCGAGATCTACCCATAACTATTTGTGTTCCTTTTTCAGAAGTTTCTTTTATTTGCCTCTATTTGCTTGTTGTCAATGCAATGTTAGTTAATCATGAATGAATTTATTTTGAAGCAACAATCTATGCAATTCATAATATAAATTTCCTACTATAATTGATAGATCCATTGCAAGAAATTGTTGTTCTCTATATATAGATATATAATAACTTATTTTCAAAGCATGGTGACTTAAAATTGACTGACAATTGAAGTAAAACAATTTCCAAGCTGATCATTTCCAAGCCACAATCATCTAAAGTAAAACAATTGAAGATAACATCCATCTCGACTTCTCTTTCATTTTCTGTCGGAGCTGAGATCAATATAATATAACATCACCACATGCCATTTGGAACAAAATGGACCTTATGTATGCTTCAGAGTCTTGAAATGGTGTTCTAAAGACTAATTTTGTTACTGTGCTTAACATCCTAATTTTCATACCGTGCTCTTATTATAACATCTATTGATTTCTCATGAATTAAATCTAAATTTTTAAGGATTAATTGCTGGTACACTCTTGTCAAATTTTTTAATATTTTCATTATACCCATAAAAATATTGAAGCTTTTTATTTTCTCATCATTGGATATCTTGCAAATACATTCGCAGATCTTTGTATTTCTAGCCCTAGTATAAATATGCTCGACAGCAATGAAGACTTTGATCTAAAGAAATCTTTGTTTCTATATTTGCTTAATAAAACATCTTCCATTTGACTTATGGGCTAAAATTAACAGCAGGTTCTATATAAGTAATTCAATTAGTTCTTAAGTGATAATAAAATATAACTAGCATTCAACAGTAATTTTTATATATATTTTTTTTAAATTGCACTGCTTTGACCACCATCTTAGTCCTTGATTATGTCGTGACAGGTTGTTTTGTGGTGGGAGAGAGAAGGAAGGCTGTTATGTTGATTAAGTAAAACAGATGTAATTACGACTCTAAAATAGAAATTAGTTTGTTTGTTAGGTAGGTAGGCTGTTATGTTTCATTTTCTACTAGTTGTCTTTCATTTTCTTCTAGTTGTCTTTCATTTGCTTCTAGTTGTATTTCATATTGTTCTTGTTGTCTTTCATCTTCTACTAGTTGTCTTTCATTTTCTTGTAGTTATCTTTCATGTTCTACTTGTTGTCTTTCATCTTCTACTAGTGTTTTTCATCTTCTTCAGGTTGTCTTTCATCTTGTTATGATTGTCTTTCATGTTCCACTTGTTGTCTTGCATGTTCTTCTAATTGTCTTTCATCTTCTTGTAGTTGTCTTTCATTTTCTTTTATTTGTCTTTCATGTTCTACTTGTTGTCTTTCATCTTCTACTGGTGTTTTTCATCTTCTTCAGGTTGTCTTTCATCTTGTTATGATTGTCTTTCATGTTCCACTTGTTGTCTTGCATGTTCTTCTAATTGTCTTTCATCTTCTACTAGTCTTTCATCTTCTTGTAGTTGTCTTTCATCATTTTCTAGTTGTATTTCATCATGTAATGATTGTCTTTCATGATGTACTGGTTGTCTTTCATTTTTTTCTAGTTGTCTTTGATATTCAACTTGTTGCATTTGATATTCTTCCAATTGTCTTTCATCTTCTACCAGTTGTCTTTCATCTTCTTTAAGTTGTCTTTCATCTTCTTCTAATTATCTTTCATTTTGTACATGTTGTCATTAATCTACTACTGGTTGTATTTCATCATCCTCTAGTTGTTTTTCATATTCTTCTATTTGTATTTCTTCTTGTACTGATTGTCTTTCATTTTCTATTGGTTGTCTATAATCTTCTTTAAGTTGTCTTTCATCTTCTACTAGTTGTCTTACATTTTCTTGTACTTCTATTTCATCTTCTTCTAGTTGTCTTTCATCTTCTACTAGTTGTTTTTCATTTTCTTATAGTTATCTTTCCTGTTCAACTGGTTGTCTTTCACGGTCTATAGTTGCTTTTCACCTTCTTCTACTGGTTGTCTTTAATCTTCTAGTAGTAGCCTTTCATTTTCTTGTAGTTATCTTTCATGTTCTACTGGTTGTCTTTCGTATTCTACTGGTGGTTTTCATCTTCTACTGGTTGTCTTTCATCTTGTTCTGGTTGTCCTTTATTTTCTACTTGTTGTCTTGCATGTTCTACTGGCTGTGTTTCATTTTCTACAAGTTGTCTTTCGTTTTCTTCTAGTTGTCTTTCATTTGCTTCTAGTTGTATTTCATCTTGTTCTTGTTGTCTTTCATCTTCTACTAGTTGCCTTTCATTTTCTTGTGGTTATCTTTCATGTTCAACTTGTTGTCTTTCATCTTCTACTGGTGTTTTTCATCTTCTTCTGATTGTCTTTCATTTACTTATGGAGTTATGGTTGTCTTTCATGTTCTACTTGTTGTCTTGCATGTTCTACTAGTTGTGTTTCATCTTCTACTAGTTGTCTTTCATTTTCTTCCAATTGTCTTTCATTTGCTTCTAGTTGTATTTCATCTTATTTTAGTTGTCTTTCATCTTGTACCAGTTGTCTTTCATTTTCTACAGTTTGTTCTTCACCATCTTCAAGTTGTCTTTCATTTTCTTCTGTCTTTCTTCTTGTGCTTGTTGTCTTTTATCAACTACGGGTTGTATTCATCTTCTTCTAGTAGTCATTCATATTCTTCTAGTTGTCTTTCATCTGTACTGGTTGTTTTTCATTTTATAATCGTCTTCTTGTAGTTGTCTTTCAAGTTGTTTTTCATTTTATAATCGTCTTCTTGTCCTACTGGTTGTCTTTCGTGGTCCACTTATTTGTCTTTCATTTATTTTGAGTTGTCTTTCATCTTCTACTGGTTGTTTTTCATATTCTTTTAGTTGTCTTTCATCTTCTTCCGGTTGTCTTTCATGTTCTACTTTTTGTCTTGCATGTTCTACTGGCTGTGTTTCATCTTCTACTATTTGTCTTTCATTTTTTTCTAGTTGTCTTTCATTTTTCTTCTAGTTGTATTTCATCTTGTTATAGTTGTCTTTCATCTTGTACTAGTTGTCTTTCATTTTCTATAGTTTCTCCTTCACCATCTTCAAGTTGTCTTTCATCTTGTATTAGTTGTCTTTCATTTTGTACTAGTAGTCCTTCATCTTCTTCTAGTTGTTTTTCATATTTTACTCGTTGTCTTTCATTTGTATTAGTTGTCTTTCATGTTCTACTGGTTGTCTGTCATGTTTTACTGGTTGTCTTTCATATTCTACTGGTTGTCTTTCATTTACTACTAGTCGTACTTCATATTCTAGTAGTTGTCTTTACTGTTCTTCTATTGTCTTTCATCTTCTTCTAGTTGTCTTTCGTCTTGTACTGGTTGTGCTTTATTTTCTACTAGTTATTTTTCATCTTTTTTTCTAGTTGTGTTTGATCTTGTATCGGTTATATTTCATGTTCTACAAGTTGTTTTTACTTTTCTACTAGTTGTTTTTCATCTTTTTATCTTGTAGTGGTTGTCTTTCATGTTCTACTAGTTGTGTTTCATTTTTTTGTAGTTATTTTTCAAGTTCTACTGATGTCTTTAATCTTCTACTGGTGGTTTTTCATTTCTTCAAGTAGTATTTAATCTTTCATCTTGTATACATTGTCATTCATTTTCTAAAGTTTGTCTTTCACCATCTTCTAGTTGTCTTCCATCTTCCACTCATTGTCTTTCACCTTGTACTTGTCGTTTTTCATTATGTACTGATAGTCTTTCATGCTATTATAGTTGTCTTTCATCATATACATGTTGTATTTCATGTTTACTGATTGTCTTTCATTTACAACTGGTTGTATTTCATATTCTTCTAGTTGTTAGTCATCTTCTACTATTTGTTTTTCATCTTCTTGTAGTTGACTTTCATTCTCTTCTGGTTGTCTTTAATCTTCTGCAGATTGTATGTCATATTCTTCTAGTTGTCTTTCATCTTCTACGGGTTGTATTTTATCAACTACTTGTTGTATTTCATCTTCTTCTAGTTGTCATTCATATTATTCTAGTTGTCTTTCATGTTGTAGAAGTTGTCTTTCATTTGCTATTGGTTGTCTGTAATCTTCTTCTAGTTGTCCCATTTTCTACTAGTTGTCTTTCATCTTCTTGTAGTTGTCTTTCATTTTCTTCTATTTGACTTTCGTGTTGTACTAGTTGCCTTTCATTTTCAATAAGCTTTGTTCATATTCTTGAAGTTGTCTTTGATCATCCTCTGGTTATATTTCATCATGTACTGATTGTCTTTCATGATCTACTGGTTGTATTTCGTCTTCTTCTAGTTGTCTTTGATCTTCAACTTGTTGCATTTAATTTTCTTCTAGTAGTCTTTCACCTTCTTCTAGTTGTCTTTCACCTTCTTCTAATTGTCTTTTATCTTGTACATTATGTCTTTAATCTACTACTGTTGTATTTCATCATCCTCTAGTTTCTTTTCATATTTTTCTAGTTGTCTTTCATCTTGTACTGGTTGTCTTTCATTTTCTAGTGGTTGTCCATAATCTTCTTTCAGTTGCCTTTCATCTTCTAATAGTTGTCTTACATTTTCTTGCACTTCTCTTTCATCTTCTACTAGTTACATTTCATTTACTTGTAGTTATCTTTCATGTTCTACTGGTTGTCTTTCATTACTGGTGGTTTTTCATCTTCTTCTGTTGTCTTTCACCTTCTTCTTGTTGTCTTTTATCTTCTTCTGGTTGTTTTTTTAATGTTCTACTTGTTGTCCTGCATGTTCTACTATCTGTGTTTCATTTTCCACTAGTTGTCTTTCATTTTCTTCTAGTTGTCTTTCATTTCCTGCTAGTTGTATTTTATCTTGTTCTTGTTGTCTTTCATCTTCTACAAGTTGCCTTTCATTTTCTTGTAGTTATCTTTCATGTTCTACTTGTTGTCTTTCATCGTCTACTGGTGGTTTTTCATCTTCTTCTGGTTGTTTTTTTAATGTTCTACTTGTTGTCCTGCATGTTATACTGTCTGTGTTTCATTTTCTACTAGTTGTCTTTCATTTTCTTTTAGTTGTGTTTCATTTGCTTCTAGTTGTATTTCATCTTCTTCTAGTTGTCTTTCGTCTTGTACTAGTCTTTCACTTTCTATATTTTGTCCATCAAGATCTTAAAGTTGTCTTTCATCTTGTACTTGTTGTCTTTTATCAACAATGGATTGTATTTCATCTTCTACTAGTAGTCATTCATATTCTTCTAGTTGTCTTTCATCTGTACTGGTTGTTTTTCATTTTATTATTGTCTTCTTGTAGTTGTCTTTACTCTTCTTTAGTTGTCTTTCATCTCCTATTAGTTGTCTTTCATGTTCTACTAGTTGCCAATCATTTTCTTATAGTTATCCTTCTTGTAGTCTTTCATGGTCTACTTGTTTGTCCTTCATTTATTTTCAGTTGTCTTTCAACTTCAACTAGTGGTTTTTCATATTCTTCTAGTTGTCTTTCATCTTCTTCGGGTTGTCTTTCATATTCTACTTGTTGTCTTGCATGTTCTACTGGCTGTGTTTCATTTCCTACTAGTTGTCTTTTATTTTTTTCTAGTTGTTTTTCATTTGATTCTAGTTGTATTTCATCTTGTTCTAGTTGCCTTTCATCTTGTTCTAGTTGTCTTTCATATTATACTAGTTGTCTTTCATTTTCCATAGTTTCTCCTTCACTATCTTCAAGTTGTCTTTAATATTGTATTGGTTGTCATTCATTTTGTACTGGTAGCCTTTCATCTTATTCTAGTTGTGTTTCATGTTCTACTCGTTGTCTTTCATCTTGTACTAGTTGTCTTTCATGTTCTACTGGTTGTCTTTCATGTTCTACTAGTTGTCTTTCATGTTCTTCTAGTTGTCTTTCATCTTCTTTTAGTTGTCTTTCGTCTTGTACTGGTTGTGCTTCATTTTCTACTAGTTGTTTTTTATCTTGTACTGGTTCTATTTCATGTTCTACTAGTTGTTTTTATTTTTCAACTAGTTGTTTTTCATCTTTTTCTCGTTGTCTTTTATCTTGTAGTGGTTGTCTTTCATGTTCTACTAGTTGTGTTTTATTTTCTTGTAGTTATCTTTCATGTTCTACTGATGTCTTTAATTTTCTACAAGTGGTTTTTCATTTTCTTCGAGTAATATTTCATCTTTTTCTACTTGTCTTTCATTTTGTATACGTTGTCATTCATTTCGAAAATTTGTCTTTCACCATCTTCTAGTTGTCTTCCATCTTCTACTCATTGACTTTCATCTTGTACCGATTGTCTTTCAATATGTACTGATAGTCTTTCATTTTATTCTAGTTGTCCTTCATCATGTACTGGTTGTCTTTCATGTTTTACTGGTTGTTTTTCATGTTCTACAGGTTGTCTTTTATTTACTACTAGTTGTATTTCACATTCTAGTAGTTGTCTTTCATCTTGTACTAGTTACTTTTTATCTTCTTGTAGTTCTCTTTCATTTTGTTCTGGTTGTCTTTCATCTTCTACAAATTGTATTTCATCCTCTTCTAGTTGTCTTTCATCTTCTATTGGTTGTCTATCATCAACTACTGGCTGTATTTCATCTTCTTCTAGTTGTCTTTCATTTTCTATTGGTTGTCTGTGGTCTTCTTCCAGTTATCTTTCATCTTCTACTTGTTGTCTTTTATCTTCTTATAGTTGTCTTTCATTTTCTTGTATTTGTCTTTCATATGTCTACTAGTTGCCTTTCATTTTCAATAAGCTTTGTTCATATTCTTGTAGTTGTCTTTCCTCATCTTCTAGTTGTATTTCATCATTTACATATTGTCTTTCATTATCTACTAGTTGTTTTTCATCTTATTCTAGTTGTCTTTCATCTTCAACTTGTTGCATTTGATCTTCTTCAAGTTGTCTTTCATCTCATACTGGTTATCTTTCATCTTCCTTTTTGTTGTCTTTCTTCTTCTTCTAATTTTCTTTCATTTTGTACATGTTGTCTTTAATCTACTACTGGTTGTATTTCATCATCCTCTAGTTGTTTTTCATATTCATCTAGTTGTCTTTCTTCTTGCACTAGTGTCTTTCATTTTCTATTGGTTGTCTATAATCTTTTTTAAGTTGTCTTTCATCTTCTACTTGTTGTCTTACATTTTTTTGTACTCTCTTTCATCTTCTTGTAGTTGTCTTTCATCTTCTACTAGTTGCTTTTCATTTTCTTGTAGTTATATTTCCTATTCAACTGGTTGTTTTTCATGGTCTATAGTTGCTTTCCATCTTCTACTAGTTGTCTTTCATTTTCTTGTAGTTATGTTTCATGTTCTACAGGTTGTCTTTTATTTTCTACAAGTGGTTTTTCATCTTGTTCTGGCTGTCTTTCATCTTGTTCTGGTTGTCTTTTATGTTCTACTTGTTCTCTTGCATGTTCTACTCGCTGTGTTTCATTTTCTACTAATTGTTTTTTATTTCTTTTAGCTGTCTTTCATTTGCTTCTAGTTGTATTTCATATTGTTCTTGTTGTCTTTCATCTTCCACAAGTTGCCTTTCATTTTCTTGTAGTTATCTTTCATGTTCTACTTGTTGTCTTTTATCTTCTACTCGTGGTTTTTTATCTTCTTCGGGTTGTCTTTCATCTTGTTATTGTTGTCTTGCATGTTCTACTGGTTATGTTTCATCTTCTGCTATTTGTCTTTCATCCTGTTCTAGTTGTCTTTCATCTTGTTCTAGTTGTCTTTCATTTTGTACTAGTTGTCTTTCATTTTCTATAGTTTCTCCTTCACCATCTTCAAGTTGTCTTTAATCTTGTATTGGTTGTCACTCATTTTGTACTGGTAGCCTTTCATCTTCTAATAGTTGTCTTTCATGTTCTACTCGTTGTCTTTCATCTTGTACTAGTTGTCTTTCATGTTCTACTGGTTGTCTTTCATGTTCTACTAGTTGTCTTTGATTTACTACTAGTTGTAATTCATTTTCATGTTTTACTGGTTGTATTTCATCATGTACATATTGTCTTTCATTTTTATTTTAGTTGTCTTTGATCTTCTACTGGTTATCTTTCATCTTCTTTTTTGTTGTCATTCATCTTCTTCTAATTGTCTTTCATTTTGTACATGTTGTCTTTAATCTACTACTGGTTGTATTTTATCATCCTCTAGTTGTTTTTCATATTCTTCCAGTTGTCTTTTTTCTTGTACTAGTTGTCTTTCATTTTCTACTAGCTATGTTTCATTTTCTACTAGTTGTCTTTCATTTTCTTCTAGTTGTGTTTCATTTGCTTCTAGTTGTATTTTATTTTCTTCTAGTTGTCTTTCATCTGGTACTAGTTGTCTTTCATTTTCTACAGTTTGTCCTTCGGCATCTTAAAGTTGCCTTTCATTTTCTTCTGTCTTTCTTATTGTACTTGTTGTCTTTTATCAACTACGGGTTGTATTTCATCTTCTTCTAGTAGTCATTCATATTTTTCTAGTTGTCTTTCATCTATACTGGTTGTCATTCATTTGTTGTCATTCATATTCTTCTAGTTGCATTTCATCTTGTTCTAGTTGTCTTTCATCTTGTACTAGTTGTCTTTCATTTTCTATAGTTTCTCCTTCACCATCTTCAAGTTGTCTTTCATCTTGTACTGGTTGTCTTTTATTTTGTACTAGTAGTCTTTCATCTTCTTCTAGTTGTTTTTCATGTTTTACTCGTTGTCTTTTATCTCGTACTAGATGTCTTTCATGTTATACTGGTTGTCTTTCATGTTTTACTGGTAGTCTTTCATGTTCTACTGGTTGTCTTTCATTTACTACTAGTCATACTTCATATTCTTGTAGTTGTCTTTACAGTTCTTCTAGTTGTCTTTCGTTTTCTTCAAGTTATCTTTTGTCTTGTACTGGTTGTGCTTCATTTTCTACTAGTTGTTTTTCATCTTTTTTCTAGTTGTGTTTGATCTTGTATCGGTTATATTTCATGTTCTACTAGTTGTTTTTATTTTTGTACTAGTTGTTTTTCATCTTTTTCTCGTTGTCTATTATCTTGTAGTGGTTGTCTTTCATGTTCAACTAGTTGTGTTTCATTTTTTTGTAGTTAATTTTCAAGTTCTATTGATGTCTTTAATCTTCTATTGGTGGTTTTTCATTTCTTCAAGTAGTATTTCATCTTTTTCTAGTTGTCTTTCATCTTGTATACATTGTCATTCATTTTCTAAAGTTTGTCTTTCACCATCTTGTAGTTGTCTTCCATCTTCCATTCATTGTCTTTCATCATGTACTTGTTATCATTCATTATGTACTGATAGTCTTCCATGTTATTCTAGTTGTCTTTCATCGTATACTTGTTGTATTTTCATGTTTTACTGGTTGTCTTTTATTTACTACTAGTTGTATTTCATATTCTTCTAGTTGTCCTTAATGTTCTTCTAGTTGTTAGTCATCTTCTACTAGTTATTTTTCATTCTCTTCTGGTTGTCTTTCATCTTCTACATATTGTATGTCATATTCTTCTAGTTGTCTTTCAATTTCTACGGGTCGTCTTTTATCAACTACTTGTTGTATTTCATCTTCTTCTAGTTGTCATTCATATTATTCTAGTTGTCTTTCATGTTGTAGAAGTTGTCTTTCATTTTCTATTGGTTGTCTATAATCTTCTTCTAGTTATGTTTCATCTTCTACTAGTTGTCTTTCATCTTCTTGTAATTGTCTTTCATTTTCTTCTATTTGTCTTTCATGTTCTACTAGTTGCCTTTCATTTTCAATAAGCTTTGTTCATATTCTTGAAGTTGTCTTTCATCATCCTCTAGTTATATTTCATCATGTACTTATTGTCTTGCATGATCTACTGATTGTAATTCGTCTTCTTCTTCTAGTTGTCTTTGATCTTCAACTTGTTGCATTTGATCTTCTTCTAGTTGTCTTTCATCTTCTTTTAGTTGTATTTCATCTTCTTCTAATTGTCTTTTATCTTGTACATGCTGTCTTTAATTTACTACTGGTTGTATTTCATCATCCTCTATATTTTTTTCATATTTTTCTAGTTGTCTTTCATCTTGTACTGGTTGCCTTTAATTTTTCTAGTGGTTGTCTATAATCTTCTTTCAGTTGCATTTGATCTTCTTCTAGTTGTCTTTCATCTTCTACTAGTTACCTTTCATTAACTTGTAGTTATCATTCATGTTCTATGGGTTGTCTTTGATCTTCTACTGGTGGTTTTCATCTTCTTCTGTTGTCTTTCACTTTCTTCTTGTTGTCTTTTTATCTTCTTATGGTTGTTTTTTTTAATGTTCTACTTGTTGCCCTGCATGTTCTGCTGGCTGTGTTTCATTTTCTACTAGTTGTCATTCATTTTCTTCTAGTTGCGTTTCATTTGCTTCTAGTTGTATTTCATTTTTTTCTAGTTGTCTTTCACTTTCTATATTTTGTCCTTCAAGATCTTAAAGTTGTCTTTCATTTTCTTCTAGTTGTCTTTCATCTTGTACTTGTTGTGTTTTATCAACTATGGGTTGAATTTCATCTTCTACTAGTAGTCATTCATATTTTTCTAGTTGTCTTTCATCTGTACTAGTTGTTTTAAATTTTATAATCGTCTTCTCATAGTTGTCTTTCATCTTCTTTTAGTTGTCTTTCATCTTCCATTAGTTGTCTTTCATGTTCTACTAGTTGCCATTCATTTTCTTGTAGTTATCCTTCTTGTCGTCTTTCATGGTCTACTTGTTTGTCCTTCATTTATTTTCAGTTGTTTTTCATCTTCAACTAGTTGTTTTTCATATTTTTCTAGTTGTCTTTCATCTTCTTCTGGTTGTCTTTCATATTCTACTTGTTGTCTTGCATGTTCCACTGGCTGTGTTTCATCTTCTACTAGTTGTCTTTCATTTTTTTTTCAAGTTGTCTTTCATTTGCTTCTAATTGTATTTCATCTTTTTCTAGTTGTCTTTCATCTTGTTCTAGTTGTCTTTCATCTTGTACTAGTTGTCTTTCATTTTCTATAGTTTCTCCTTCACCATCTTCTAGTTGTCTTTCATCTTGTATTGGTTATCTTTCAATTTGTAGTAATAGCCTTTAATCTTCTTCTAGTTGTCTTTCATGTTTTACTCATTGTCTTTCATCTTGTACTCGTTGTTTTTCATGTTCTACTGGTTGTCTTTCATTGACTACTAGTCATACTTCATATTCTTGTAGTTGTCTTTACTGTTCTTCTAGTTGTCTTTCATCTTCTTCTAGTTGTCTTTCGTCTTGTACTGGTTGTGCTTCATTTTCTACTATTTGTTTTTCCTCTTTTTTCTAGTTGTGTTTGACCTTGTATCGGTTATATTTCATGTTCGACTAGTTGTTTTTATTATTGTACTAGTTGTTTTTCATTTTTTTCTCGTTGTCTTTTATCTTGTAGTGGTTGTCTTTCATGTTGAACTAGTTGTGTTTCATTTTTTTGTTGTTATCTTTCAAGTTCTATTGATGTCTTTAATCTTCTACTGGTGGTTTTTCATTTCTTCAAGTAGTATTTCATCTTTTTCTAGTTGTCTTTCATCTTGTATACATTGTCATTCATTTTCTAAAGTTTGTCTTTCACCATCTTCTAGTTGTCTTCCATCTTCCACTCATTGTCTTTCATCTTGTACTTGTTGTCTTTCATTATGTACTGATAGTCTTCCATGTTATTCTAGTTGTCTTTCATCATATACTGGTTGTATTTTCATGTTTTACTGGTTGTCTTTCATTTACTACTAGTTGTATTTCATATTCTTCTAGTTGTCCTTAATGTTCTTCTAGTTGTTAGTCATCTTCTACTAGTTGTTTTTCATCTTCTTGTAGTTATTTTTCATTCTCTTCTGGTTGTCTTTCATCTTCTACAGATTGTATGTCATATTCTTCTAGTTGTCTTTCAATTTCTACGGGTTGTCTTTTAACAACTACTTGTTGTATTTCATCTTCTTCTAGTTGTCATTCATATTATTCTAGTTGTCTTTCATATTGTAGAAGTTGTATTTCATTTTCTATTGGTTGTCTATCATCTTCTTCTAGTTATCTTTCATCTTCTACTAGTTGTCTTTCATCTTCTTATAGTTGTCTTTCATTTTCTTCTATTTGTCTTTCATGTTCTACTAGTTGCCTTTCATTTTCAATAAGCTTTGTTCATATTCTTGAAGTTGTCTTTCATCATCCTCTAGTTATATTTCATCATGTACTGATTGTCTTGCATGATCTACTGGTTGTATTTCGTGTTCTTCTAGTTGTCTTTGATCTTCAACTTATTGCATTTGATCTTCTTCTAGTTGTCTTTCATCTTCTTTTAGTTGTCTTTCATCTTCTTCTAATTGTCTTTTATCTTGTACATGCTGTCTTTAATCTACTACTGGTTGTATTTCATCATCCTCTAGATTTTTTTCATATTTTTCTATTTGTCTTTAACTTGTACTAGTTGTCTTTCATTTTCTAGTGGTTGTCTATAATCTTCTTTCAGTTGCCTTTTATCTTCTTCTAGTTGTCTTTTATCTTTTACTAGTTACCTTTCATTAACTTGTAGTTATCATTCATGTTCTATGGGTTGTCTTTGATCTTCTACTGGTGGTTTTCATCTTCTTCTGTTGTCTTTCACTTTCTTCTTGTTGTGTTTTATCTTTTTCTGGTTGTTTTTTTAATGTTCTACTTGTTGCCCTGCATGTTCTGCTGGCTGTGTTTCATTTTCTATAGTTTCTCCTTCACCATCTTCAAGTTGTCTTTAATCTTATATTGGTTGTCATTCATTTTTGTACTTGTAGACTTTCATCTTCTTCTAGTTGTCTTTCATGTTCTACTCGTTGTCTTTCATCTTGTACTAGTTGTCTTTCATGTTCTACTGGTTGTCTTTCATGTTTTACTGGTTGTCTTTGATTTACTACTAGTTGTAATTCATATTTTTCTAGTTGTCTTTAATGTTCTTCTAGTTGTGTTTCATCTTCTTCTAGTTGTGTCGTCTTGTATTGGTTGTGCTACTACCAGAATTTTCGTTTGTAGCATGGGTAGCACTGGTTTGTTACATGGGTGTTAAGGGCCCATGGAAAAGAATTGACATTTTTGATTTCGTATACCTTTTTCATGGGGTGGCTCATGCAAAACATTACCCATGTAACTGCTTGCTGCTTATCCATGCAACTGTCTCCCATATACCCATGTAAAAAAATTTGGGAGAGCCCGCCTCTGCCAAACCACTCAGGTAGTATATTTTATTAAAGGTTCATGCAAATAGTTGATCCTATGCCCATGGAAATATGTATAAAGTTGTGAGACATATTAGTAGCATGGGCTGTCGCATGCAATTGTTTTGTGGATCCCTTTTTATATTATTTAATGATAGAGGTCCATGCTAAAACCCGGCCACCATACCCATGGTAATAGTCTGAAGAGTTCAGATGGACTATTAGCATGGGCTGCGCATGCAATTGTTTTTGTTGACCCTTTTTATATTATTTGATGCTAGAGGTCCATGTTAAAACTCGGCCCACATGCCCATGGTAATAATCTGGATTGTTGAGAATTAGTAGTTGCATGGGCTGCCCATGGTAATAATTTTGTATTAATGGTCAGCATATAAGAATTCAATACTTTGATAACTTAAATTTTGATATTTAAAATAAGTTAATTAATATTTTAATTGAAATACAAAAATAACTATACAAACATCGTGACACAACACATTGTATGTATTGCTTTACCAATTAATATTTTTCATTGAAACCATCGAGCCCATACAAATCAACTTTTTTTTCTCACCTTGCTCCATGTGATACTCTTGCTCTTAGGGTTGTCATACAAGTCAACTTTTAGAATTTGGCAATTCAGAAAAACACAATCAAATATCAAATGAGAAAGTACAATTGTTTAAAATAGAAAAAAAAACACATGAAAATCGCACTCTCCACTAATGTACCAGCTTATTTGGCCTGGACAATTAAAAAATGCAAGTGATAGAAGATGCACTAAATTTCAAGTTGCTAATAAAGTAGTTGTTAACAGATCAATCAGAACATCGTTTACAAAAAATATGTGAGACAATTTAGTGGATCCACACTACAAAAGATAGATAAATATTCATGCTATATTGTTAAAGTTAAAAAAAGACATGAATTTAAATATATATGAAATATATTTTTAGTATACTGTCAGACACAATTACACAAAAAAGCTTACCAATATCAAAGGAGTTCCATAAAAGATTTGAACTATCCCAAATTTTATAAATAAAAATACAATAATGTCTTTACTTAAATGTATAGATATGGCCTCTGTACCAAAGGGCATTGTTTACTGGTAGCACAAATTTTGTGGTACATTAATGTACTGATATGATGAGATATTTCCATTTTGCCTCGCTAATCACCTCACCACAAAACATCTAGCTGAAACTTAAAGAAATTTACCATAAATTCAGCAAGTATAAATGGATAAGCATAAACTCTAACATCCTAAGTTTATCAAAAATTTAACCCTAAATGAAAAAAGTACCTGAGACTCGACTGAGTCAACTAAGGCGGGGAGAGAGACGAGCTGGGGTCCTCGGATCTGAATTAGTAACAGTAACAAAGCATTTAGTATTGTGCATGAGCTACACATGGGCTCATAATAAAAAGAAGAGTGAGAGGATTAGTTTAAGAACACATTTATACCTATATGCAGACCAAACTGGTTCTGACAAAAGTATTATGGGCAATCCTAGGCACTACTCGACATGTTATTCATATAATAATTAAAAAAAAGTTTATTGTTTTGGTTTGAGCATTTCATCAAACACCTGTAATGCAATTTATCTAATAAAATCAACTCAAAACTTCAAGCCTTTCAAACATCTGTCAATATTTGTGCAAACCTTCTGAGGTGGAAAAGTAAAACATTATGTACAAACCTTATGACAAATAGTTTGATATGAAGAACACATACTAAACCTAACTTAACCAACATTTCACAATTTTCAGCAACTTGAGCGCAAATCGATTTGCCGTAACATTTGAAGCATTTCATTTATTCAACAATACCTCATAACTACACAACAACTATTTAGGCAAGATCAAGCACTATTCAAGGAGCATTTCACAGTCAAGTCAAAAAGGGTCGATGTTTTGCATATGAAAGAGGGGAGGAGTCGAGGAGAAAAGAAAGCAATAAGTAATATGCTCCAAATTGAACAATTCCAAACATTATATCAACTAAATAAAATTAGGACAACAGAGTTTTGAACGGATTGTACCTTTCTTGATACCCAATCAGCCGAATCAAAGTATGCCCTTTCATGGTCCTGCACAAGTACAACAAGAGTAGTTCTTAATAAATGAAATCTATTCACTCATGTCATTTCATCGAACACCTTGTGTGCATGTAAGTTATGAACAATATAAACAATTAGATTAAACAAAATAAGAGACAACCAGAGAGAGAGAGAGAGAGAGCGCATACCATGAATAGAGAGACCAGAGAGACTTGTGCATTTATAATGAATTCTCAAAGTTTAGCTTCTAGAAATGCAAAAACTGGTACAATAGTGCTACTGCTGCAGAACTTCCTGAAATTTTAGACACAATAAACATCCAATTTGGATCTATGGTTTGTTGTACACAAAAATAACAAAACAACATATAAAAATGATCCAAATTGCACCTCACAAACTGAGAAGTGATGAAATAAATTGTTAAAAAATATTGAAAAAATAAGGAAAACATGCACAAATGTTGTATGAAGGTCTTTGGGTAAGTTGTGCATACATTTTTGTGATAAAATCATTAACTTGAGCATCAAGGAGACTACAAACTGACCCAAAGTACATGTTGCTTTTGCGATATGCATTGACATGAATTAGAAGACGTAAACCTAACATAAATTTAAACATTTTATAACTCCGCCTAACTTTAAAATTAGAAGATCTAAACCTAACATAAATTAAAACAAAGAATTAGGATACTTGTACCTTCCGTTTCTATTATCCTTTTTTCGGCATGTTTGGTTTTCATTTGCAAAGCTGATTTTGTTTCAGGACTGTGGAAGAGAAGTTAGGATAATTAGAACATATGATTGTTTGGGATTGATTATATTATCTAGGGTTCGATAGAGTTGAAGTATGTGCACATTTTGCTATTACTTCTTCCCATTTAGACATTTCCACAAATACCTTATGTGCAACACATTGTTAGTGCCAAATTTTGATCACTTAGCATAAAACAACATAAAACAGAAACTAAACCACAACAATTTCAAATACGAGCCCGATTAAACATAAATCAACGAGTTTTCCCTCGATCTTGCCCTTCTCTCTTCATCTTATCTTACACCCACTTACTGGGCTCTCTATTGCTCCTTCTCTCTTAGGTCCTAATTGTACAAGAAAATCAAACATCATGGCGTTATCTCAAATTACCAACACTATATACTCAAGCCTTGGGTTTTATCAAAATTCACACAAATACACAACTAGAATACCAAAATAAGAACCAAAAAGAGCAAATTTTACCTTTATCGAGCTTATTCCTTTGCAAGAAGAAGAAAGTGTCGCACTTTTAGGCCTGACGGTATCTCACTACTCTCGCCAAGAGAGAGTGGAGAGAGTGGAGAGGTCAGTGACGGCGACTGCGCGATCAGCTTTGCTTAGAGAGTTGAGAGATGGTGGAGAGGAGTATTAAGGTTTGGATTTGGTTTTGAAAGAGAGGGGGGTAGGTTTGGATTTTAGAAAAAAAACATAAAGATCCCAGAGAGCAAATATCTCTCTGTATCACATTTGGTAGAGACACCTACCAACAAATTTGTATCTCATGAGGTAACAAAATTTCTCTATTTTACATAGGGGACGTTGAATCAGTTTTGGCACGAATATTGAAGGATCCATTGCCTTTCATCTAAGGCAGATTTAGACAGAAATATTAAGTTACCTTAGAGAATATGGACTCCCACCCACATCCTCTAAAATGGACACCTCCTTTGGAATCAAGACCATTCATCTCCTATCGGACGGCAATGATTTTGCAAATATACAATTTAAGGAATAATTGTACAACAAATAATATGAAACAAATTCAAAATAAATATTTTCTACTTTTTTACATCTTACATGGCCAAATAATACTTATAAATGTTAATTTTATATAATTTCATAGTTATTTGCCTCTTAAAATTGAGCCAAAAATTTCGGACCGTTCATTTTTACGTTATCAATCAACGGTCGATCTGCAATGAAATGAGTCCAAATCAGTTTTAAAATGATCAAGAGAAAACTCTAAACATAAACAACACAAAATTTCTCGAGTTTGGTTATGTCTAAGCTTCGATCAAATGTGAAGTGTTTATAGCCATTCGATGACGCAATATTCCGTCAGCTGGATGGATAGGATAATCAGCATAAATTTTTACCAAACTTTGCTACAATTAAATAAATGTATTGATCTTTAGTTTGAACGGTTCAGATTGACTAACAGATGTAATATTTGTGTGTGTCTTCATGAACTCACACAACTAGAGATCATGTTGCATGACATGCATATAGGATATGAGTTGTTATGGCAAATTGCATGTAATAATATGCTATTTCACGTATCGATATATTATACTAAGATTAGAAACACGTCCTAACATTCATTATCTCGTAATTTTCATTATTATATTTTTCAATTCCAATTTTTTAATCAATTAATGGCGAATTGGTTCATTAATTGCTTAAATTTCATTAATCACATAATTCATGTAATACATAACTTCAACGTGGTAAACTAGTAATGTATATAATTTCAATCCGCTTCAAATTATTAAAATGATAAATTACTTATTACATATAGAAATTCAATTTAAATAAATAAATAAAATTAATAAAGTTGTTACAACATTTATATTGTATGTACAAATTCATATTCTTAAATAAATTGAACCCTAAGCCAAAACATTTAAATGAAAAGTGTATTAATTTCATTTCCCTCCAATGAAAAAGGTCACTCAACTTAATTTATTTATGATAAGTTTTTTTTTTATCTTTCATATAATTATTTTCAATATGTAAATGAAAAAAAAAATTTACAAATTTTACAGTGAATAAAATAATTACTTAGAAATATCTCCAAATAAAAATTATTAAATTAAAGTATTTGAAAAAAAACAAGTAAGAAAAGAAAATGATAAATAGAATGAAAAGTAAAACAAATGAAAAATAAAAAATTCAACCTAAATGAAAAATTCCCTCTTAAATTTCACTTCACTTTACCAAAATTTTCGTTCCCCCTCATTCTCTACTGTCTCCTTTGAATTCACATCCTCTCCAATATTGTCCAAGGAAATCTTTTACAATTAGTGGATCCGGACAGTTCCTTTTATCCTGGCACTAATCTCAAAGCCCTGTAATACTGCCCCTTGTGCTAGCTCGAATCGCAAAGCGATGAGATTTAATCTCAAACCGTAAAGTGAGGCCCATCTTCTCCGATATTGGAGAGGAGTTGAATCCGTCTCCCTTTCTCTCTTCAGCGCCTCTCTATCAAAATTTGACCCAAATTTGGACTTCCCTCTTAAATTTTTTTACCAAAAATTGGATTCCCTCCTCCTCAATTTCACTTCCCGCTAATTACCAAACATCTCACTCCTGTCCTCTCTCTCCCTCTCTATCCATGTTCTCTCAAACCTGCTTCTCTTCAAAATGAAATTCAGCACTGGACGGGCTTCGGAGCTAGGGTTCCAGCACCGAGGCGTAGCTCCGTCGATTGGAAGTCGTTCGTCGAGCTAGGGTTCGGAGCTAGGGTTCCAGCACCAAGTCGTAGCTCCATTGATTGGAAGTTATCCACCGAAACCTTCTCTCTTTCTCTTTTATTCCCTCCCAAATCAGATCTAGGGTTTATCCCTCTCCTCTTTTCCAAGTTCAGATTCTCGGTTTTCCCTGGTTGTTTGACCGTGAAGCGAGCCGTTGCTTGGTACCGGCCGAGTATTGACCCTTCTTTGCGATTCTCTCTCTGGTAATTGTTTAAACACCTTTTATTTGACGCCGTGCTCGGGTTGTTGTTTTACCTGCTGGTTTCTGGTACCGTACCAGTACTGGTAATGTGTATTTGGCATACTGAAATATGAAAAATTGGTTCAAAGTGTGTCAATCGACCATCTTTTGTTGTCTTTGAATTTTAACTTGAACTAATGTTGTCTCCTTTGATATTTTGTAAATAAAACCCTTAACTAAAACCCGAAAAACAAGTGTAGGTCTGTAGATAGATGCTAAACACAGTTCTTGACCCCAGTACCAATCCCATGACATGGTACCAGTCATACCATGAACACAGAACCAAAGAAAAAGGCAAGATGCCCTTGCTGGTACGGTATACCCCTCAAAAACAGCAAAATGAAATATACAAATTGATAAGAGGGGAAAGTACTGGAGATGTAATTCTGGAATATGCAAATTGAATATATCTGCTGATGTAATTCGGGAATATATTTTATACATATTTGATCTTATCCTTAAAATCAAACTATTCAAACAAAAAACTTCTTAATTAGCTAAGTACAATGGTATTGTAACTATTGATTTAATTGTGTTTATTTTGTTGGTTCCAAATAATAGACAAGGATTCAGGTCATACCGAACTCCATTTATCGAGAGAAGGTTTGGACTTTGGAGGCATTTTGAAGAATTAATTCCCCAATTGCAGCTATTTATGTAAGTCATGACCAAATTTATTTATGTAATTCTTTAAGTACCAGTTAAAGAGTTTGATCTTGTACTTGTACTGTCATGCATTTACAAATGTTCAGGATACTTGTACTGTCATGCATTTCTGTGTAGTTATCTCTGTAATGTGGTTTTGTACTGTCATGCATTTCTGGTTTTGCACATGGTACCATTACAATAAACAGGTAATTCACCCTTATTTAAAGTTAGATTAGAGGTGCCAAGTACTAACTGTGGTTTGGAAAAAAAAATTATTCATCAGCACTTTGTAAGAATTTGAAGCTAATTACTTCTTATCTTCTTTTATTATGTGTGTTGAATTTGTTAGGTAACAACAGATGCAATGGTGGATCATATGAACAAACTGCTAAAAATTCCTGGTGCAAACTTCCATTTGGCGGTGAACCACTTGAAAATAATTCTAGTGGAGTTAAGTGGATTTTAAGTTTTTAACTCTTGCAAACATGTTGCTATGTTTATTTGCAAATTATAGCAACCATTTTGTAACTGGTAGGCAATGATACACCGCAACCCCAAATTGTCGAAGTTAGTAAATACGACCTTTAATTTCTAGATTAATAATCAGATCCCTAATAATAAATATATGGAAACTTTTTTCTTATCTTTTTCAATGATGCAGGAAATTTCCATACACTTGTATTGGAAGGAGTACCAAAGTTTGCAGCCCATAACCGTACTGCTGCATATCGCTTCATCACATTAGTAGGTAATTAAGGTGGTTCAAGTCTCTGCTTAATTCCCTGCATGAATAAAATCGTACTGCTGCAGGAAATTTCCATACACTTGTATTTAAAGTCGAAGTATGTGGTTCAAGTCTCTGCTTAATTCCCTGCATGAATAAAATTAGTTGAGTTGATTAAAGTTAATTTTAATTTTTAGGTGATGTATGAGAAGAGAGGCAGGCTAGTTTGCACAGCTGAAGCCTCGCCAAAGACCGCACCATTAGCCGGTTGCTGATGGGTATGATTGCTGTAGTGGGTGAGGGGTATGTTTTTATTTTATTATTATTATTATTATTATTATTATTATTTTGTGAAAATGCCCACATCTCAAGTTTTCAGCATTATAGTGTTATCCACCATAAGACCATTGGCCTCTGACAAGCAAATTGGCATATTGAGAAAAGTTCTATGTATGTATGGCTTGAACTCTCTTGGCATAGCATGCTGCTATTTCATAATATGATTTTTACATGTTTAATAGGTGCACAATATTTAACCAGTCTCTTACTAATAATTCTAAATTTTAAGCTAAAGACAAAGTAACTTAATTAGATAAAGACTTTGCATTACAAGATGTGAAAGGATTTAATTGATGACACAGTTGACTTGTGAGTATTTGTTTGCTTTTTAACAGTTGACTTCAATTTAACAGCAAGAAATTCCACATATTGATGTTTAACAAGCTCGTCTTTTCTTCGGTAACTTTAATAAACAACCAATTTTTTCTATCAATTTACCGAAGTTCACAGAACTCTCTTTCATATTTCTAACTTCATATATTTTTTTTCTTACTTCAGGTTTAAAAGATGTTGGTCAGTAGAGTTAACAGCTGACTTCAATACTAAGTCGGGGACAAACTGGACAAGAGGCAGCAAGTAGTGAAGCCGTAATGAACCAATGGTTTGGGACAGACACCTAGAACAATGGCGAGGCATTCTACTAAACCTTTTAGCATCAGTATGGTATTTTGAAGTTCTAACATGTGCAAAGCCTTGGGGGTATAATCTTTTGTAAACCTTTGTTTATTGTTTAACCATGTATTTTGGGTACAGGCACAAGTGTATTACATTAATGTGGTTGTTATGCTTGTCTGTTTTTGGTACAATGCATGCTTGATGACAGTGTTTGTTAATGCATATTACAAGGTTTCTCCTTAAATTGCAATGTGTTGTTACTAATGCTTATTTATTTAAAATACAAATGTTTAATGGGTGGGAATTGGCATCGTACCGGGGTGGTATACTATTGGTACTGGATGGTACAATTAGAAAATGGTGATTGTTTTTTTCAATTTCGGATCTATTATTTACATCGCAACATCCAACCAAATAAGCACGTACAAAACCCTGGCAATTACATAGGTGGGACCCACGTACCTGGCCATGCAATTAATCATGTGGGGCCCACTTTCGTTGCCCATGTAAAAAATCAGGTGGGGCCCACGGTCTCTATCCATGCAAAAAACAAGTGGGACCCACACGAATTATCCTTGGAAATACTCACGTGGGGTCCACGCTCCTATCCTTGCAAATACTCACAAGCTAGCCTTGCAAATACCAAGATGGGACCCATACTTCTATCCTTGCAAATAACAAGATGGGTCCCACGTTTCTATCCTTGCAAATACTCCAGCCAGGCGCCAACCCTGAAAGTTTTTACATGCGTAGTTGTTCCATGCGTGAGCGCATGCAAAAGGCCGGGAAACGGTATTTACATGCGTGTCCATGGAAATACTGAGTATTTACAACGGGGGTATAACCATGGGTAGTATTAACATGCGTTGGCGCATGCAACAAGCATTTTTGGGGCTTGTTGCATGCGTATGCGCATGCAACAAGCCATTTTCAGACCCATGCTACAAACGAAAATTCTGGTAGTGGCTTCTTTATCTACTAGTTCTTTCATTTTTTTTTATACTTGTGTTTGATCTTGTACCGGTTATATTTCATGTTCTACAAGTTGTTTTTATTTTTTAACTAGTTGTTTTTCATCTTTTTCTCGTTGTCTTTTATCTTGCAGTGGTTGTCTTTCATGTTCAACTAGTTGTGTTTCATATTCTTGTAGTTATCTTTCATGTTCTACTGATGTCTTTAATTTTCTACAAGTGGTTTTTAATTTTCTTCAAGTAGTATTTCATCTTTTTCTAGTTGTCTTTCATTTTGTATACGTTGTCATTCATTTTCGACAGTTTGTCTTTCACCATCTTCTAGTGGTGTTCCCTCTTCTACTTATGTCTTTCATCTTGTACTGGTTGTCTTTCATTATGTACTGATAGTCTTTCATGTTATTCTAGTTGTCCTTCATCATGTACTAGTTGTTTTTCATGTTTTACTAGTTGTTTTTCATGTTCTACCGGTTGTCTTTTATTTACTACTAGTTGTATTTCACATTCTTCTAGTTGTCCTTCATGTTCTTCTAGTTGTCTTTTATCTTATACTAGTTGTTTTTAATTTTGTTCTAGTTGTCTTTAATTTTGTTCTGGTTGTCTTTCATCTGCTACAAATTGTATTTCATCTTCTTCTAGTTGTTTTTTATCTTCGACTGGTTGTCTATCATCAACTACTGGTTGTATTTCATCTTCTTCTAGTTGTCTTTCATTTTCTATTGGTTGTCTATAGGCTTCTTCTAGTTGTCTTTCATCTTCTACTAGTTATCTTTCATCTTCTTATAGTTGTCTTTCATTTTCTTCTATTTATCTTTCATGTGTCTACTAGTTGCCTTTCATTTTCTATAAGCTTTGTTCATATTCTTGTAGTTGTCTTTCATCATGTTCATATTGTCTTTCATGATCTACTAGTTGTCGTTCATCTTATTTTAGTTTTCTTTGATCTTCAACTTGTTGCATTTAATCTTATTCTAGTTGTCTTTCATCTTTTCTACTAGTTATCTTTCATCTTCCTTTTTATTATTTTTCATCTTCTTCTAATTGTCATTCTTTTTGTACATGCTGTTTTTAATCTACTACTGGTTCTATTTCACCATCCTCTAGTTGTTTTTCATATTCTTCTAGTTGTCTTTTTTCTTGTACTGTTTGTCTTTCATTTTCTATTGGTTGTCTATAATCTTTTTTATGTTGTCTTTCATCTTCTACTTGTTGTCTTACATTTTCTTGTACTTCTCTTTCATCTGCTTCTAGTTGTCTTTCATCTTCTACTAGTTGTTTTTCATTTTCTTGTAGTTATCTTTCCTGTTCAGCTGGTTGTTTTTCGTGGTCTATAGTTGCTTTTCATCTTCTTCTACACGTTGTCTTTCATCTTCTACTAGTTGTCTTTCATTTTCTTGTAGTATCTTTCATGTTTTACAGGTTTTCTTTCATTTTCTACTGGTTGTTTTTCATGTTGTTCTGATTGTCTTTTATGTTCTACTTGTTGTCTTGCATGTTCTACTGGCTGTGTTTCATTTTCTACTAGTTGTCTTTCATTTTCTTCTAGTTGTCTTTCATTTGCTGCTAGTTGTATTTTATGTTGTTCTTGTTGTCTTTCATCTTCTACAAGTTGCCTTTTATTTTCTTGTAGTTATCTTTCATGTTATAATTGTTGTCGTTCATCTTCTACTGGTGGTTTTTCGTTTTCTTCTGGTTGTATTTCATCTTGTTATTATTGTCTTCCATGTTCTACTTGTTGTCTTGCATATTCTACTGGTTGTGTTTCATCTTCTACTATTTGTCTTTTATTTTCTTCTAGTTGTCTTTCATTCGCTTCTAGTTGTGTTTCATCTTGTTCTAGTTATCTTTCATCTTGTACTAGTTGTCTTTCAGTTTCTATACTTTGTCCTTCACCATCTACAAGTTGTCTTTCATCAAGTATTGGCTATCTTTCATTTTGTACTGGTAGCCTTTCATGTTCTTCTAGTTGTCTTTCATGTTCTACTCAGTGTCTTTCATCTTATACTAGATGTCTTTCATTTTCTATTGATTGTTTTTAATGTTTTACTGGTTGTCTTTCATTTACTACTAGTAGTACTTCATATTCTTATTGTTGTCTTTAATGTTCTTATAGTTGTCTTTAATGTTCTTCTAGTTGTCTTTCGTCTTGTACTAGTTGTGTATCATTTTCTACTAGTTATTTTTTTTCTATTTTCTAGTTGTGTTTGATCTTGTACCAAGTATATGTGATGTTCTACTAGTTCTTTTTATTTTTCTAGTAGTTGTTTTTCATATTTTTCTCGTAGTTTTTCATTTTGTAGTGGTTGTCTTTCATTTTATTGTAGTTATCTTTCATGCTCTACTGATGTTTCTAATCTTCTACTGGAGGTTTTTCATTTTCTTCAAGTAGTATTTCATCTTTTTCTAGTTGTCTTTAATTTTGTATACGTTGTCATTCATTTTTTACAGTTTGACTTTCACCATCTTCAAGTTGTCTTCCATCTTTACACATTGTCTTTCATTATGTACTGATAAAATTATTAATTGAAAGATAATTACAAGAAAATTAACTAAGTTTAGAGTGGCATATTTTTGATTTCTAATTTCGGAGTGGCATTGTTCAAATAACCAAGTTTTGGATGGCAAATAACCAATTTTCCCACAAATAAATTGACACAATTTGTTGGATACAAACATTTGATACATGGACTATTCACACTTGCATGACAATGTATGAACACTGGCAATACTTGATATTAATATTTTCAGACATCATCCAGTGCCATATGATAAAAAAATATTGATAGAATTTGTTAGATACAAAACACTTGATACATGAACTATTCACACTTGCAAGACGATGTATGAATACTTAATCGATGAGGCATGAATACGTGTGCGACGGACAACCCAAAAGTATGTCATCATGGATCTCATTTGAAAGAGAAAATTGCGTAGAAGACGTTCGTGGTTTTAGATCGCAAAATTCCTCACAGATCGTCATAAATATTTGCGAGATTGAACGAAGAAAAAAAAATCCACTTCTAAAAATGTGTAAAAGATGGGTGAGTGATGTGTCCAGTTTTTTTTTTTTTTGAAATACTTGGTATCTCAGGTATGAATACTTGATATATTATATATTAATACTTGCACGCATAGCTATCCATATTTGCGCGCACCAATTGTAAAATCTTTCAAATACTAGGCGGTTCCTAAGTAGTTAGTAATCCCCTAGATAGTTAGTGGTTCCTCAAATAGTTAATGCTTGGGGGGCAAAATGAAGAATTATTACAGAAAGACAGCATAATAAATTATAATATTCATCCTCTACTCAAAGTATGTATTCCATATGCCACAAAGAACTAAATCATTTATTCTATATGTCTATACTCAAATCATTTTTAAAGTAATTTAATTATGGAGTAATTTCATGTATAGCCCTCAAAAACTTTGAAATTACATATTTTTCCTTCTAAAGTTCATAATATCATATTTATCGTTCTAAACTTAAAAAACTTACAAATTTACCCATTTTATTGCCTTTTCTATCAAAACTCATTTTAAATCTATAAAATACCTGTTTTAACCTTTATTAAAAAATAAAAAATGTGTAGCTTTAAGAAAAATGTCAGTCTCCTCATTGGTCGATTTTTGAGAGAAAATGATTCATTTCTCTACTTCTGACGCATGCACAAACGTATACACATATATCATTGTAAATACGTAAGAAGTGGACAAATTAACTTTTTGCCCTAAAAACCCGACATTTTTTTATTTTTTAATAGAGAGTAAAATGGACATTTTATAAATTTAACATGAGTTTTAATAGAAAACGTAATTAAATAGATAAATGTGTGAGTTTTTGAAGTTTAGAATGATAAATTATGAAATTTAGATGGAGAATACGTAATTTTGAAGTTTTTGAGGGCCATGAAATTCCTCCTTTAATTTTATGCAAATAATAATAATAATGTAATAGACATAGCAAATAGAGGAATAACACCGACATTTTTATTAATATCCAAAGTTTAATACAAATTATTAATTATGCCCGGAGTTCAAAACTTTCGCTAAAAATAACCAAACCGGCCAGAAAATGGCCGGTTTACTCCCCCCCTAAACCGGCCATTTTCAAGCCGGTTTACTCATTTTTTTTTTTTAAGACTATGAATAGCAAAATAGTAAAATCTAACACTAAAAATTGAAATTTTTTGTTAGATTATTTCTTGTGATTTATAATTATCATATTTATACTAAAATACACTAGATTACTGGAAATTATGTTGAATTACACTATATTACAATAAATTATGTTGAATTACACTAAATTACAATAACTTCGCTAATTACGCAAAATTACGCTAAAATAGACCGATTATGTGCCATCTTTCATGAATCATAAGAAATAGTAAAAAAATTCCGAAAAATAGTAAAAACTGGTATTCTACAAGTTCATTATGTAACTAATTTACTGAGCTACTTGGATTGAATAATAGAAACGAAAATCTTAATCGGAAACTTCAACTCAAGTTTTGAGGCTCTTCCCTTAGTTTTTTGGCGATTCTGAATTTCAAAATCCGGCATCGTGGGCACTGACGCATGCGTCTTTTCGCAAGCTTTCCGAAAAGTGGTCATTTGCTTAAATCGGACACTCAAGCGCCGTTTTATGACCGTTTGAAGTTTCGCCGTCGTTTTTTGCCGTCACTAAATTACATTACATTACGGTACACTGAAAAGGCGAAACTTCCAACGTTGCGTGGAAGGCATGTTACGACGAGCATGGACGTCCGGTGTCTTTCATCTTGCACTGATTGTTTTTCATTTACTACTGGTTGTCTTTCATGTTCTACTAGTTGTTTTCATGTTCTACTGATTGTCGTTCATCTTTCACTAGTTGTATTTCATGTTCTACTGGTTGTCTTTATTGTTCTACTAGTTGTCTTTCAACTTGTTCTAGTGTTATTTCATGTTCTACTGCTTGTCTTTAAGGTTCTACAGGTTGTCTTTCATCTTCTTCTTGTTTTCTTTCATCTTCTACTGGCTGTCTTTTATGTTTTACTGGTTGTGTTTCATTTCAAGGGTGTGCATTTATCCTTTCCTGGTTGCGGTTTTACCAGTTTGTTTGAATTTTGAGACTTCATATCTTTCAATTCTCTTGGAGGTTTTGGATGAAACTTCACAGTCTTGTTCTATGGCGTCAAGACTATGAGTCAGCCAATTTTCATGATTTTTCATGATGTTTAGCCATGCCAATCAATGGTGCGAAGTGATGACCTGAGCAGCAATTTTACACATTTTTACAGTTTTCTGGATTTTGTCTTTTTCATTGTGATTTATCCACTTGGCCATTTTAGGAGTTCTTTATATGGATTTAAAGCTTGACAGGTGATCTACCAAATGGTCAAGTATCAGATTTTTCTGCCATGGGAGGCTATGATGAACAGTAAATTGAAGTTGTGACCATATTACAATTCATTTACTGGTTTTTCCTTCCTGTTCTTTTGCAGGAAATTGGACTTTGTATCACAGATTTGAAGCCTTTAAAGCTTAACTTTGAATGATTCGGTTGCATGGTTTCGAAGAGGGATTAACAAAGAGCAGTTCAAGGGTGAGTTTGACACATTTGCATTTATACCCTTCATTTTATGAATTTTCAAAGAGGGGTACTTGTCAGTATTTTCTGCAGTGCAGCTCATGAAGCTGAGGGTTCAAATCTCACCTTAATACTCAATTATTTCTCCATGAGTGCTTGATTTAAATGCACAAATGCCTTCTTTATATTGTTAGGCAGTCATTGTCCAGATTTCACATGTTTCTCAATTTTATTTCTATTTTTCCACCATAATTTTCTAGCAGAAGGGCATCAGTTTTATTTTGCTGCTATTAACTTGTGATTTTTGCTGCAATTTTATTTCTATTTTTCCACCATAATTTTCTACTAGTTGTGTTTCATCTTCTTCTAGTTGTCATTCACTATCTACTGCTTGTCTTTCATCTTTTTCTCATTGTCTTTCAAGTTCTACTAGTTTTCTTTCAACTTGTTCTGGTTGCCTTTCATGTTCTTCTAGTTCCTTTTGTGTTCTACTAATTGTCTATCATGTTCTATTGGTTGTCTTAATCTTCTTCTAGTTGTCTTTCATGTTCTACTAGTTGTCTTTCAGGTTGTACTAGTTTTCTTTCATCTTGTACTGGTTGTTTTTAATCTACTACTGGTTGTCTTTCATCTTCTTCTATTTGTCTTTTATGTTCTACAATTTGTCTTTCATGTTTAATAGGTTATCTTTCATCTTGTACTGGTTGACTTTTGTGTTCTACTGGTTGTGTTTCATCTTCTTCTTGTTGTCTTTCATTATCTACTGCTTGTCTTTCATCTTCTTCCCATTGTCTTTCATGTTCTATTCGTTCTTTAATGTTCATCTAGTTTTCTTTCAACTTGTTATGGTTGTCTGACGGCATCTCTGACGGCGAAACTGTACGAGAGGGACTCCATATCAGAAGTATCGAACCCCGCAGGTGATGGCTGTGACGGCATCTCTGCCGGACCCTGCAATCATACACATAAATTATTAAATATGATCTGAATGAATAAATTTATTAAAACCTGACAGATACTGAAGTATGACATACATGAGGCTACATCGGACGTCCATGCTCGTCGTACCATGCCTTCCACGCAACGTTGAAAGTTTCGCCTTTTCAGTGTACCGTAATGTAATGTAATTTAGTGACGGCGAAAAACAACGGTGAAACTTCAAACGGTCATAAAACGGCGCTTGAGTGTCCGATTTCAGCAAATGACCACTTTTCGGAAAGCTTGCGAAAAAACGCATGCGTCAGTGCCCATGATGCCGAATTTCGAAATTCAGAATCGCTAAAAAACTAAGGGAAGAGCCTCAAAACTTGAGTTGAAGTTTCCGATTAAGATTTTCGTTTCTATTATTCAATCCAAGTAGCTCAGTAAATTAGTTACATAATGAACTTGTAGAATACCAGTTTTTACTATTTTTCGGAATTTTTTTACTATTTTTTATGATTCATGAAAGATGGCACATAATCGGTCTACTTTAGCGTAATTTTGCGTAATTAGCGAAGTTATTGTAATTTAGTGTAATTCAACATAATTTATTGTAATATAGTGTAATTCAACATAATTTCCAGTAATCCAGTGTATTTTAGTATAAATATGATAATTATAAATCACAAGAAATAATCTAACAAAAAATTTGAATTTTTAGTGTTAGATTTTACTATTTTGCTATTCATAGTCTTAAAAAAAAAAAAAAATGAGTAAACCGGCCAGATTTGATCTAGTTTTTAGTGGGGGAGTAAACCGGCCATTTTCTGGCCAGTTTGGGTATTTTTAGCGAAAGTTTTGAACTCCGGGCATAATTAATAATTTGTATTAAACTTTGGATATTAATAAAAATGTCGGGGAATAACATGCTACTAGAATTTACATTATTAGCGTCGGAACAAAAGTCAACAAGAATAAAAATAATTTAAATTTAAAAGCGGAAATAAATATCAATTTTACAATTTACAAATAGTCAATTAGTCAAACACAAACTTCAATTTTAAAATATGTAATAGTTGTAGTTGTACGTAGTAGTTGTAGTCAATAGTCAATAGTTGTAGTAGTGAATAGTCAATTGGAAAATAGCACGAGAGTCGAGACCTTCACTCCAATATACGTCTCACCTTACAAGCTTTCCTTGTCAATAGTCAAAATAAGTTTCACCTTCTATTTCAAGCTGCCGTGCGCTTAATTCTTTCCAATCAATAATTAATTTGTTTTTTCTTTCCAGTCACTTTCTATTTCAGGCTGCCGTGCGCTTAAGGCGCTGCACTCCGGAACAATTTTCTTGCAGATCGATTTCCGATTTTATCTTTCAATTTTTCGTATTTCAACTATCAACTAAAACATTAAAAGCTTTTGAAATTTCAACAAATTTTTTTTTGGCACAGTCAAATTAACGAGTTGAAATGTCAATGTTTAGAAATTATTCACATTAATACATTTTTACAAACTCTTGATGACAATCAAAACAAAGTTTGTGCATAGATAAAATGATATAGATCATATTTAACGGTTTTATTTTGACTTTTAAATTTTAAATTTTGAGTTATTAAAGTTTTTAAAAATGGAGGCATGATAGAGGCACACAAAATTGAGGCATTTCAACCCTCCTCATGGAACACATATAAGGGTATGTTTTGTTGGATTGAGAATAAATTATTCTTGGGGTTAGACTATTTGGAATAGTCTATTCGGTGTTTGGTTGGATTAGAATAGCTAGAATAGTAAATCCAAACGTTCTGTCTTATTAAAATAGACTATTTCTAAGGGTTTTGAGATTTGACTATTCTAACACGACAAACAATACCTATTCTTGATTTGATTATTTTAGCTATTCTTGTTTTACAACCAAACATACTCATATTGTATAACAACATGCCCATGTTCGTTTTCTTTCTCCTTTTGAACTGGATCTTACTCGTTATAATCCAGAAAAAAGTATCCAGAAAGGCGATGAAGATTAACTTAATATTTATATACATATATTTTATTTTGAATCATTATCAAAATCAAGCTCAGAAAATCGGAAACAGAATAAAAATGGGTAGGTATATCTTGAAATTAGATTTGGACGAATTGATAGGAATTTACCGAATCGGATCAATTACTCATATTTTTTGTCAGAAGCTTAATTTGTATACTAAAAAGATTATAAAAAAATAAATAAATGTTAATATGTCAAAAAAATATTACTAAAAAATAAAACATGTCAACAAAATTATATTTAAACAAGAGATTACACTTAAATAATTCACTAATTAATATATAATATAATATAAACATTATAATTTAAACACACTTCTTTACTAAACCGATAGTCTATTGGATTGTTAGACTTAATGTTGATCCCTAAGAAAAAAAAAATTTGATCGGAAAAAAAAGTAAACATCATTGAATCATCATCTCTTAATTTGATTATAGAAAATTTACAAATAAAGAATGTTATGAAATATTAAAGAAGAAAAATATAAATAAAGTAACAAACAATACGAGATTTGCTATATCTTTTTTCTCAACCCATAAGAAACACTACTACATATATACACATAAAAGACAGTTACATTTGCCATCAATAACGGTTCTCCTACAACATTGATTTTCTCCTTGATCAATAGATGGATATTCATTCATATGATATTAATTCCAAATGTTGACGGTTCTCCTATCGTTGTTTAATGTTGATGGCCATGACCAGTATCATGTTGATGGCCTGACCAATAACGGTTCTCCTACAACATTGATTTTCTCCTTGATCAATAGATGGATATTTATTCATATGATATTGGTCAGGCCATCAAATTATATAAAATTTCTAAATTATATAAATAGATGCTATATCATTTACCTGAATCTCTCATATTTAAATGATATAGCAGAATTTTGTGACTGTTGTTCTTGATCAATATTCATAATATTTGGAATTAATTCAGAAATTTGATTATCGAGACTTGGAATTTCCGTAAGTATGAGAGTTTTGAGTTGTTTTTTTACCTTGATATAAGAGTCTAAGGTACGTCCTTCTTTTAGACGTAATTCTTCTACTTACGTACAAACTATACACAAATGAGTAAATAATCGTTTCCATAGTTTCATACTCAAATCATTCTTAACATAATTTGATTTTGAGTAAATTTCTAATGTGTCCATACAAACTTTCAAAATAGACCATGAAAAAAATATAATATCCAATATAGACTTTTTTTTTTTAAAGAAGGGATTGAAAAGAAGGATATACTTATTCATTCAATTTTTAAAATAATTAAATAACATATTAACTAAATAAAAGGGGATAGAAGAAACAAATGTTAAGTTCTTACTGTGATGTTAGATATTATGGTGTTTTATGGAGAAATTGACTATTTTAAAAGTTTGTATGAGCACACTAGAAATTTTTCTTTTGATTTTTTTGCAAAAAATAAATAATTTAATAGAGGAATAGAATTTGCATTATTAGCACGGGACAAAAGTTAACCTTTTAAAATTAAACATGAAAATAAAATTAACCTAATTGGCTAAAAGAAAAAAATTAACCAATATTTAAAAGTTAAAATAAATAGCAATATAACAATTTTCTTTTCAATATTTTAAAATTGAGACTTGATCCCTGTTTTTCATAAAACAAAAATATGAAAGAAAATGTTACGAGACCTACACTCCAATATAAGTTTGGCCTTTCATGCTTTCCAATCACATTTTCTTTTTGAATAATTATATGAATTCCCACACTTTTGTCCCCCCTCTGTTCCTGCGGCTACGGTAAATGAATGTTGCATCATGGTCCCCACTAATTATATAGTCCCCTTTCTCAGTTCCTGTACTTGTCACCGCGTCAACCTTTATAGGTATAAATACTTGAGAAATAACAGATTAATACTTGTAAAGTAAGATATTAATACTTGCATATGTAACTTGATATGATGATTCTCCTTTTCTAGTCTTTCAATGGTCCCGCGTCAATCTTCCTCTAATGAAGTAGTGGGGACTCCGTATCTCCGCATCAACCTTCCTATAACAAAAAGAGTTGATCTCATAGGTATAAATACTTTCGTTCATAGGTATCAATACTTGCAAAATAAGATATTAATACTTTGATGTGTAACTTAATATGACAAACGTCTGGAGATTAAGCTTTGTACAATGTATATACATATAAAGAGTAGAACTAGGGTGCTCTCGAGTTCACCAAGCCCTTGGTGAACTCAAGTCCAAAACTCATCGGATCGGCTTCAAACGACGAATCCGACCGTTGAAACCCGTCTACCTTACGAGTGATGCGTCTACATGCAAAAATTTTAAATTTTGAAATTAATTTTGCATAGAGTCAAGTGGTCAAAAAATGAATGCATTAAAATTATTTTATTAACCTTCTAATTTTGACCACTTGACTCTATGCAAAATTAATTTCAAAATTTAAAATTTTTGCATGTAGACGCATCACTCGTAAGGTAGATGGGTTTCAACGGTCGGATTCGTCGTTTGAAGCCGATCCGATGAGTTTTGGACTTGAGTTCACCAAGGGCTTGGTGAACTCGAGAGCACCCTAGCTCTACTCTACATATAAATACTTCAGTGCATAGATATAAATACTTTCAATACTTGAGATTAATATTTTCATATGTCATCCAGCGCCATATGTAAACAAATATTAAATATTGCAGTCACCCCATATAGTTATGGCGAAATTGATATATTAAGAAACGTGTATGGTCCCCTGGTCCCCTCATTTAGTTTGAGTGATCCCCCACATGTATTTATGATGCAGAGATAGTTTGAGAGACTTGGTTGGGGAGACAATTATTTACGTTAAAATACTTCCGGGCATAGGTATAAATAGTTCCATGCATAGATATAAATATTTTTTGTTCATAGGTATAGATTAATACTTTAGAAATTGTGCGGGGACGATATGGATTATATAATGAAATTGTGCAAGAAAGTCCCCCCCAAATGAATTATGGAAGTTATGTGCAGGGACATTATTTACGTACAAAATTATAGTTCCCTTCATAGAGATTAATACTTAAATTGTTCATGTTAAATACTTTGATGTTTCTGTTAAATAGTCGTCTTTTATTAATGTTTTAGTGGTCCCTGTGATATTTATGAAAGTTAAGTGGAGAGTAATAGAGAATAGGAGTGTGGGTACAATTACGAGGATCCTTTCTTTTTCTTTTTAGGCTGCCGTGCGCTCAAGGCGTTCCACTGTGGTTCAATTTTCCTGCTTTCCGATTTTTTTATTTCATCATCTAGTCTATCATATGCCTACAAGAAACAAAACTGAGCAATGTGGACGATAATATAAGAAAAGAAATATGCGGGGGAAGATTGAATGAGTTTCAAACATTAGAGGCAAATCAGACAAGAGGAGGAATTTTAGTAGCATGGCAGGGAAGAAGGTTCTCACTAATTTCACACAAGACAAATACATATAGTATATCGGTCAACTTGAGGGATAACACCATGGAGACAGAAATTAAAATCACGGCAGTATATGGACCTTCTAGGCCACTCACAAGGGACTTGTTTTTTCATGAATTGCAATCGGAGGAACCGACCAATGGCACACCATGGTTAATTTGTGGAGATTTTAACACCACACTTCAACATCAAGACAGGAACACCACTACAAACTCGAGATGGCCAGCGGCGTTCGCGGACTTAATTCTCCAATTAGGACTGATTGATCTCCCAATGACAGGAAGAAGATATACATGGTCTAATACTAGAGCTGTTCCTTCTCTTGCTAAATTGGATCGGTTCTTGTTATCCACTGAATGGAGTGCAATATACTTGGCCTCAACGCAACGCACTCTTCCAACCACCAACTCTGACCACAACCCGATTATATATGAGGCAAGTACACGCACCAAAAAAACCCAGATTTTCAGATTCGAAAATTTATGGTTGAAATCGGAAGAATTTGTCAACTTTGTAAAGCAACATTGGGAAAGGAAGGAGACAACAAGCACACCAACACAATTACAAGACAAATTTTTTGACCTTCAAAAACAGATCCTGAATTGGACAAAGGGCAGAATAGGCAATATCAAAAGGCAGATTCTTGTTTGTCGAAACTACATGGGGTGGTACGATAAAGTAGAAGACACAAGACCACCAACACAATTGGAGAAGATAGTCAAAGCACGGGTACGGAGAAGGTTTACCGAACTAGCAACATACGAGGAAGAATTATAGAAACAGAGAGCGAAAATCAAGTGGCAAACTCACGGGGACAGCAACACGGCTTTTTTCCATGCCTATGCCACTGCAAGCAAGAGAGGTAATAACATAGGTCCAATTCAACACAATGGCCGAACTTACAGGGACCAAAAAATGAAAGCTAATATTTTCCGAGATTTTTTCATAAACTTCATGGGCAAAACGGAGCAAACAACGCAAGACATTGAATGGGCAGTGTTGTACCCAAGACAACACGACTTGACTGATTTGGGACAGCCAATGACTCAGATTGAGATCAAAAGAGTAATCAAGGAATGGCCACATAACAAGGCCCAAGGGCCCGATGGACTAACAGGAGAGTTTTTCAAAGCTTTTGAAGACATCTTGATACCGGATTTACTAGCAGTCTTCACCAGGATAACATCAACAAATCAAACACTAGAGCCTCTCAACTCCTCGTATATAACATTGATCCCCAAAATCGACAATCCAAGCAAGCCAGCCGAGTACAGACCAATTAGCTTGTTACACAGCTGTCAAAAAATCTTGTCAAAAATTCTAGCAAACAGGTTGCAAACACACATGGATGATCTTATCATGAAACCGCAGTCAGGTTTTATAAAAGGACGGCAAATTTCTGAAGGCTTTATATATGCAAGGGAGGTGCTACACTATGCAAAAACGACCAAAACACCCCTAGCTATTTTTAAAGCAGATATCCATAAGGCATTTGACACCATTGATTGGGGTTTTCTCTTGAAAGTTATGAGTGCTATAGGCTTTCCGACAACCTTTATTCATTAGATAGACCGGTTGGTACTAAAAGGCACATCACAGATCATCATCAATGGGCTATTCGGAAAAAAAATCATGTTAAAAAGAGGTGTGCGCCAGGGAGATCCCCTATCTCCAATGCTGTTTATTTTAGCAATTGACTTCCTACCACGGTGAATGCAAAGGCTGAGAGAGACAGGAGCACTCAAGATGCCGCTCAGGCATATGGAGCCGTGCTTGTTATATGCGGACGATGCGGTTTTCTTCGTCAAACCAGATGTGCAACAAGTGCAGATCCTGAAACTAACATTGGTAGTTTTTCAAAGGCTAACGGGGCTGAAAATCAACATGGGGAAATCAGAATTTATACAACTCAACTCAACGCAAGGGGACACACAACAAATATAGAATATGTTGGGCTGCAAAATAGGTACGCTGCCTATGACTTACCTCGGCCTTCCACTTTCAGACAGTAAAATCCCGAATCAAGTATTTCGAGAATTCATTCAAAGAATAAGGGAAAGGTTGAATGGATGGACAGCCAAATTTTTGAGTCTAGCAGGCCGCATAGTGCTCATAAATGCGGTTTTATCGGCCATCCCAATTTACCTTATGACGGTGATTAAATTACCACAATGGGTCATTGACGAAATAGATCGACTAAGGAGAAACTTCCTATGGCAAGGAAAGAAGAAAATTCACTTAGCTAACTGGGAACTAATGTGTGTACCGAAGGAATGGGGAGGACTTGGCATCATCAATTTGCAGAACTTTAACATAGCAATGCTTGCCAAGTGGTATTGGCAATGGCATCAACCGCAACCCAAATTGTGGAAGACGATCTTCACAGAAATATATTGCCTTGAACAGCCCTTAATGATATATGAATCCACTTTCTTCACCAAACACTTGAAGGAGGCACAACCTCTTTGTGATAACTTCATGCAACTGATGCCATCTCATCACAACAGCATCAAACTCTGGAAACACAACTGGGGCGAGGGCATTCTTAAGAACCGGCTAAGAGTGCTATACACATTTGCAATAAATCAAGACAGCAGCCTTTATGACTTTCTCACTGCCACAGAACCGGTCCACCTCTTTGAACACTCACTGACAGAACAAGCTGAACAAGAAATGCTCGAATTGCGCTGCATACAAAGGGATCTACAGCAGCACTTAGCGCAACCACAGCAGGCAGCAGGGCCGGCCATCTGGAAACTACAAGAAGATAAGGGTTTTTCGGTCAAATCAGCTTACAAGATGCTTTGCAACACACCAAGAATTGCATCCAGGACAGGTAGCATCTGGAAACTCAAAATAGCTCCAAAATGCAAAATTTTTGCATGGCTGTTGTACAACAACAAAATATTGACAATGGCGAATTTGAGAAGTAAAGGATTTACAATAGTGGGGATGTGCTATATGTGTCGAGCAAATGATGAAGATACCAAACATCTCTTCATCGACTGCATTCTTACGAAAGCAATACTCCGAGGAGTTACGTATTACCTACAACTAGCAGAGCTTGCTCAAAATGATCAAGGAGGGATAGAACAAATGATAGACACAAGGTTCTCAAGCACGGCAAGGGAGGCTATAATCACAACAAACTTCGTTATCTGGAGAGAACGGTGCAGCAGGATTTTCCGGGGTGAAAACAAAACAAGGCAACAACTGATAGCAGAGATACTCGAAATGCGACAAATGGATGGAAGGCTACATGGAAGTAACAGCACGAATCATGGCTGATGATGTTTTAGGATAACAATAAAGCTATTCAAAAATAGCAAAGTAGTATTTTACTTTCTGTTTCTTTCTTTTCACCGAGCACGTAGCATTTTTTAGATTTCTGTTTTTATTTTCATTTACCCTTAACTGTCTTCCAAACACACACCACTAGGTTTTCGCTCTGAGAACCTTCACAATTGTAACCGAACTTGGTTAATATAAAGTGGGGCTTGACCCCTCTTGTTTCCTCAAAAAAAAGAGAAAGGGGAAAACAGTGTGTAGTCTAATTAACACATGTCACATATACATATACCAAACGCTTCCAAAGTTCCAAAATGTAAACGATAGCTAGACTTTAGATGTTACATCTTTATAACAATTATTGTTCTTTAAATATAATACTTTACAAAGTCGCATTTTTCTTTACTACAAACTACAAAGTTCATACATTATATCTTACCTCGTGAACTTAGCACTTAACCTAACAAAAAAAAAGGAGAACAAAAAAGAAAAGAAAAAAACAAATTAAAATGGAAAAAAACGGTTAGACCAAGAAGCACACACATATATAATTCTCAATCCTTTTATTCCAAATGTATTAGACATTAATCCACTTAAAATCTCTTTCTCTTCTAAGATGTCATCTGCCTAGGTTTAGGAACCAACTCTAGCTCCTCCTTCCTCATCAATGTCAAGTTCGGCATCTCGGTCATGTCGACATCCTCTGGCTTCATCCCTTTCGGGAGCTCCCAATCGAACCTCCATAAGAGATTCGCCAGGGCTAGCTCCATTGTCAGGAGCGTAAGCTGCATTCCGGGACAAACCCTCCGGCCCCCTCCAAAGGGAACAAATTCACAAGTGTTACTGTTGTAGTTAAACGGATTATCGACAAATCTTTCGGGTCGGTACTCCAACGGGTTGTCCCAGACCTCAGGGTCTCTTCCCATGGCATAGGTATTGACGAGAACTCTCGATCCTTTCGGGATGTCATAGCCTTCTATGTTGCAGTAGTCCATGGATTCTCTCGGGATTAGAAGCGGAGTCGGTGGGTGTAGCCGGAAGCTTTCTGTCATGGCGGCCTTCAGGTATGTCATCTTGCTGACATCTTCAGAAGTGAGCAGATTGTTTTGCGCGGGAATGCCGCGCACCTCTTCTTGTAGCTTCTTCAATACTCTGGGGTGTCTCAAGAGTTCTATCATGGTCCACTCTAAACTGAAGGCTAATGGTTCTGAGCCAGCAGCCAGTGCTTGCTGTATATATGTAATTGCAAAGTTAGTGAAGTGTTTTTTTTCTTTTAACATATTTTCTTATACAAATATATTGTTCTTATAACTAGTTCTCCTGGCAGAGAAATGTTGGTGAACATGGTGACTGTATATATGCACTATGCATTAAAAACATATTAGCCAAATTTTAGAACTTTTTATTGTGTGCACTATGCATTAAAAACATATTTGCCAAATATTAGAACTTTTCATGTGCGAACAAATGTTTATAGATTTTTTTTAAGAAAAGAACTTACATAACAAAGTGCTTTGACATGCTCATCCTTTATCTCAAATTCTTTCTTTTGTTTCTCATCCTTTTGAAGCTTGAGCAAGGTGTCGAGGAAGTCATTGTCACCCTCGGTTCTCCCTTCAACACGATCATTGAGCACCTCCGTCATCATCGCATCACCAGCCATAAATGTTTTCAATGCCTCGTTTCTTACCTTCGCACCGAGAATACGACCTACCCATTTGAGAGAAGGGAAGAAGTCCTCCAGATTGAATTTTCCAAGGAGACGGGTGGTACCAACCACGTAATGCATCAACTTCTCCTCTCTTCCTTCTTTCCTAAACGACTTCCCGGTCATCATATGGCAAATTATGTCATTGGTGAACTTGTAAAAGGTATTTCGCATGTTCACGATTCCCTCAGGCGATGCGGCAACATCTTTTTCGATTTTGTTAACCATGAACAATACCTCTTCCTCTCTCAAGTGCTTGAATGTGTGCACCACTCTCTTCGAACTCAACATGTGCATGTGGGTTATCTTTCTCAAAGACCTCCATTGCTCACCGTATGGTGCAAATGCAAGATCGTGGTGGTTGTATGCTAATATATTGGCCACTTTTAAAAGAGGTCGGCTAGCAAAGACGGCATCATGGGTCTTTAAAACCTCACGCGCCATGCGAGCATTTGAAACGACAAGAGTCGGTATCTCTCCAAGGTGAATGAGCATAATAGGCCCATATTTCTTTGAGAGCTCTTGAAGAGAGTGATGTGCTAAGGTGCCGAGTTGGTGGAGGTTGCCTAATATAGGAAGCTTTGGAGGGGAAGGAGGGGGGTTGGGCAGGTTCTTAGAGGGTTTTCTGGTAATTAGCAAGATCAAGATGGTGAAGGAGAAAAGAGAGATGAAGAATATTATGGAGGTTGGGAAGGCTTGTTCAATGAGAGGAGCCATTATTGCACTAATATGGTGTGTGTTCACAAACTATGAATATTTGTTTGGAGAGTTGTTGTTCAGTGTTCAGAACTATTCTTCTATTTATATACGCAGGAGAGGTGGTGGTACGTAGTGGGAAAACAGTCGCGGTTTAGTTTTCCTGAGTCCTTTTGTCGGAGTGATAACAAATAAGAAACAATTGAAGAGGAGAAAGAAAACGAATTATTTATTCGTTGGGTGGAAATGCAAAAAAGAATCGAATCGATGCACACGTATCAATTCTCTGACCGGTAGGCGGTAGTCTACATATTCATGTAAAGGCAGGATGAGACTTAACTTAATAATTTAATTATAAATTTGGGAGGACCATTTGACAAAATATAATATAATAATATTGAAGGGTTTGAATGTAAAATTTTGGATTCAAAACTGCCACTTCAGTTTTAAAAGAACGCGTATCCTCTGCATTAACTCAAAAAGGAATCCTTTGAATTAATAATGAATCTGAACCGTTTAATTTTAAACGGATCCAATCCGGTTTCTGACTATAACTTAGGAGGATTTTCAATATTTGGTGCAGATCTAGTCTGAACAAATCTTAAAACAGATCGGATGGTTGAAATTCATTAACTCAAAAGATTCCCTTTTGAGTTAATGCAGAGGATACGAATTCGTTTTAAAATCGGTAGTTTGACTGAAAAACAACAGTACAACGTGGAAAGTAGTTGAAATTTGACTAGATGATGAAATAAAAAAATCGAAGAGCACGAAAATTGAACCACAGTGGAACGCCTTGAGGGCACGGCAGCCTAAAGAGAAAGGATCCTCGTAATTGTACCCACAATTCTATTCTCCATTATTCTTCACTTAACTTCCATAGCCATTATTCTTCACTTAACTTCCATAGCTATTACAGGTAATGTTCTAAACGCTATAGCGTTTTCGGACCAAAAAAGCTTTGACGCTATGGCCATATAGCGCCGCTATAACGCGCTATATGACCATAGCGCTGTTTTTTCAGCCATTCCGCTATGACGTGATAAATGCTATTTAAACCTTTGATTACAGGAGATCACTAAAACATTAATAAAATAGAACTATTTAACATAAAACATCAAAGTATTTAACATGAACAATATAAGTATTAATCTCTATGAAAGGAACTATATTTTTGTACGTAAATAATGTCTCCGCACCTCTGTCCCCGAACTGTCTCCGCACATAACTTCCATAATTCATTTGGGGGGGACTGCCCCACACAATTTCATTATATAATCCGTATCGTCCCCGCACAAGTTCTAAAGTATTAATCTATACCTATGAAAAAAAATATTTATATCTATGCATAAAATTATTTATACCTATGTCCGAAAGTATTTTAACGTAAATAATTGTCTCCCCAACCAATCTCTCAAACTGTCCCTGCACCACAAATACATGTGGGGGACCACTCAAACTAAATGAGGGGACCAGGGGGAACCACACACGTTTCTTAAAATATCAATATTACCATAACTATATGAGGCGATGCAATATTTAATATTTGTTTACATATGGCGCTGGATGACATCTGAAAATATTAATCTCAAGTATTGAAAGTATTTATATATATGCATTGAAGTATTTATATGTATATATATTGTACAAAGTTTAATCTCCAGACATTTGTCATATTAAGTTACACATCAAAGTATTAATATCTTATTTTGCAAGTATTGATACCTATGCACTGAGGTATTTATATCTATGAGATCAACTCTTTTTGTTATAGGAAGGTTGATGCGAGGATACGGGATCTCCACTACTTCATTAGAGGAAGATTGACACAGGACCGTTGAGAGACTAGAAAAGGAGAATCATCGATCATATCAATTCTCTGACCGGTAGGTGGTAGTTTACATATTCATGTGAAGGCAGGATGAGACTTAACTTAATAATTCAATTATAAATGAAGTATATTTGTACAATTTCTCTGAACAGTATAATTTGGTGTTAATTTACAATGATCGATCAACAAGACCATTTGGTGTTAATTTACAATGATCCAGATGGTACTAAAAACTTATGGGAACAGAATACACTAACGTGTGTAAACATAATTGCAATTTCTGAAACCTTGGCCTATTAATTCGTTTTTTTTTTTTTGGTTAAAAAGGCTGTTTTACAGCCCTGTTCCATTAAAGAAACTGTTTGTTACAAAAGAAGGGAATAATCCCAAGTAGAAGAGGGATACAATACCCTTTTCTCTGCTTCCCATAACTAAGCTACTATAAAAGGCGTATTAGCACTGCATACACTGTCGAACGTCGCTGATCAAATGCAGCAAACACAGAGGGCAGAACAAAAAAGTCTCAGACTACATACAAAATGCTGAGAAACTAAGTTTTGTCATCTAACTATTTATCAAGTATCGGTGGTCTCGTCTGGGTTGAGAGAGTCACTATCGTCAGCGTCAGGCCAGATCACTCTCAAGGGGATAGCATCCATGATCTCCGCATCGGGTAGCCATTTCAACGTTTCCTGCTGCACATGTTGTTTAATCCTCTTGCTCCATGTCCAGTATAGTACCAAAGAAATTATCAGGTAAATGATATTCCGTGCTGATTTAGGTTGGGTGTTATTAAAGCAAACATCATTGCGATGTTTCCATATGGTCCAACATGTTGCACTAAGCACTATTAAGAATGCAATTTTGTCAGGATTTGGTAGATGTTGGGCGAAGGACAAGACCGTTGTCATGTTATTCCAACATTGGTATGGTAAAGGTGTTTTGCCAAGCCAGCACCATACTTGAGATACCAAAGTACATTTCAAGAATATATGCCTAACAGATTCCTGTTGATCACAAAATACACAAGTTACATTCCCTGGCCAACCTTTTTTCCTCAAATTCAGCTTAGACAAAATTTTATTATGGCAAGTAAGCCACATGAAAATTTTTATCTTGGGGGGTAATGGTAAGGCCCACCACAATAATGGATCTATTTCTACTATGCCTTTATAATTAACAAATTGATAAAGGGATTTAACACTAAAACTCCCTGATGATTCCCATCTCCAAGACAGTTTGTCATTATAATGGGTAAATGACATCTGACTTAGGATTTGTAAGATTTGGTTCCATTCCAGCAATGAGACACCTGAAAGTATCTCCTTGAACATGACACAGTGCCCCTATGAGTTTATCACCTCTGAAAACAGTATAGACTTGTTGATACAATTGTCATATAGTTGAGGAAATCTTGAGGACAAGGCACAGTTTTCATACCATATATCTTCCCAAAATCTAACATAAGAGTGACTACCAGGAGTATATTGAACACTACATTTTCCTAATGAATCTAATTTCATTAGTGCTTTCCAGAATGAAGAAGGGGTATGATTATAAGCATTGTCATAGTATAGATGTGTGAGGAGTGTTTTCCAATTGCTAGAGTAATGGGGGTCTTTTAACTTCCACCACCATTTGAGCAATAAAGAAATATTCATATCCCTAAGATTAATGATGCCTAACCCCCCATATTGTTTGGAGAGGCAAACTCTTCTCCAATTAACCAAAGCATATCTTTTCCTAGATCGACTAGTTCCTTGCCACAAAAATCTACATCTAATTTTATCTATATCCTTAAGAACAGTAAAAGGAACTTTATATAAGGACATAGCATAAAGAGGAATGGAGGAGAGAACTGTGTTGATTAAAGTGTGTCTTCCCCCTATAGACAATAATTGCCCTTTCCAATTGGGTAACCTTTTCTCTATTTTTGAAATCAGAAATTGCCAATCTAATACTCTAAGTTTCCTGTCATGAAGGGGTAAGCCAAGATACTTAACAGGAAAAGTAGCAGTTCTACATTTAAATATATGTGCTAGTTGTGTGAGATTGGCTTGATTGATACCATACATTTCAGTTTTATCTAAGTTTATTTTAATGCCTGATACTGCTTCAAATGCTTGCATAGCCCACCATACTGCTTCTACTATTTCTGGTTGAGCTTCCAAAAACATAATGGTGTCATCAGCATAATGGAAATTAGTTAGAGTGTGTTGATTAAAACATGCAGGCCCCAAACCTCTAATGACCTGGGCTACCTTGCCTTTATGGAATATTCTGCTAAGTGTATCAGCAGCTAAAATGAAAAGAAATGGTGATAGGGGGTCACCCTGTCTAACTCCTCTCTTACAATAGAAGTAAGGAGTTAACTCCCCATTGATAGTTAGACAGGATTGTGAGCTAAACAGCCACTTTTGTATCCAGGTAATCCATTGGGGACCAAAACCTCTACTATGTAAGATTTCTAAAATATACTCCCAATGAATTTTATCATATGCCTTTTCAAAGTCAACTTTAATAACTACCCCATCTTGTTTAGAACTGTTACAGAAGTGGATGAGCTCTTGACTGACTACTACATTGTCTAGGATATACCTGTTTGGTAAAAATGCTGCTTGACTCTCATCTATTATTCTGCCCATAATACCTCCTAGTCTATGTGTCAGAATTTTGGATATAAGTTTAAAACTGCAATTGACTAAACTAATAGGTCTAAATTTATTCATAGTGGTGGCATTAGGTTCCTTAGGGATCAAGCAAATAATGGATTTATTTAGCTTATCTAATTGTAAGGAGTTATTATAAAATGAAGAGCATAACGAAAAGAGATCATATTGAACTGTCTGCCAAAAAGTTTGGTAAAATAGGAATGAAAAGCCATCTGGCCCTGGGGCTCCAGAAGCTGAACAGTCAAATAGAGCTATTTTAATTTCCTCTATAGAAAATGGCTGTTGTAGCTGTATATTTTCCTGGGCAGTAACCTTATCATTAATCTCCCAAAAGTTAGGATCAAGTGAAGCATATTTCACTCCTTTAGTGCCCAAGATTTCTTTATAATAAGCAATGGCATGTTGTTGAATGTCATCAAGGGATTGTACTGTAATATCATTAATCTCTAAGCAATTTATTCTATTTTTCTTTTTCTTATGATTAGCTATAACATGAAAATATTTAGAGTTGTGATCTCCTTCATCTAGCCAAGTTTGTTTTGATCTATGTTTCCAATATAACTCTTCCTCTAAGTATAACTCTTCTAGCCTATTCTTGAGTGAATGCCAGGTCTGAGCCTCTGATTGATCAAGCATTCTAGTTTCCTTAAGTATATCTAAGGCATTCAGCTTTTCTAATATGCTGTATTTTTCTTTTTTCTTTTGTCCATAGAAATTTTTAGTCCAACCCCTAATCTTTTTCCTAATCATGCCTAGTTTTTGGTGCCAGCTAAAAGCAATGTTTCCCACATCTAATGGTTGTTCATTCCACCATTTAGGAAGTAATCTACAAAAATCTGGTTGTTGCAACCACAAAGGATCTATTCTAAAGGGATGTGTGTGTGGAGTTTGAGTTCCATCCACATTGAGGAGGAGAGGGCAATGGTCAGAACCATTTTTAGCTAAGTCTGTAAGGGTGCTAGAAGGATATTGCTGATCCCAGTCCAGAGTAGTAAAGTACCTGTCTAATAGGGCAAAGTTTACCCCATTAGACCAAGTATATTTCCTGCTCTGTAGCTTATGCTCTACTAGATTGTGCCTATTGATGAATTGATTAAATTGTTGACTAATGTGAATGTCATAGTTAGGACCTGATTTCTCTTGGGGATGTCTAATTGCATTGAAATCCCCACTAAGGATCCAGTATTTTGTATAATTATTTCTAACTGTATCTAGTTCTAGCCACAGTTCCTTTTTCGTACTTCTGTTAGTAGGGCCATATACTATAGTGTATTGCCACTCAGATTTATCCAATTTGTGTCTTAAATGAATATCTAAGCAATAGTGATGAGTGCTATGTGAAATTACTTCAATAATATTACTATCTCCCCCAAAAAGGATACCTCCTGAGCTGCCCACAGATGGGGCATATATCCATATATCTAACTTGTTAGAAATTGATCTCAGGATTCTATTGCTAAAAGATTCTTTTTTGGTTTCCTGTATGGCTATCACATCTACTTGATATTTAGAAATAAAATCAGATAATGCTTGTCTTTTCCTAGGGGAGTTCATCCCTCTAATATTCCAATTGAGCACTATCATTTAGCATGATGGGTATTCCCAGCTAATCCTACTACATTTTGAACTTGAGTAAGATGCTCTAATGTAATATTAACATTCCTATGTGAATTATGAGGCTGAAACTCCACTGACTGAAGTACTTGTTCAAATTGTTGCCTACTTAGATTTTGAATTGCTAAGATAAGTTGAGTTCGATTTGAATCATCTGTCCCTAAGGTGATATTGTAGATTGTAAACAATTGTATAATTTGCTCTAGAGTAAACCTATTGTATGGAAAATTTTGTACTAAGGGGATACCTGATGGCTTAGCTGATCCAGAAGTTTTCCTCTTCTGTGCTCTTTTCACAACTGGGGTATTAGTAGTTCGCATCTGGACTCTAAAACTTCTCCTAGGAACTGCCTTATTGTATCTCCACTCATTTGGGTCTGGAGTATGGGTGTATTCAGTGGAAGTATCTGAGATTTCTATAACAGGGGTAGGGGTATGTTGGGAAGAAGAACAAAGTTTTTTTGTTGGTGATCTAGGTGCATGCTTCCACCCTTTGTGATGTCCCTTGCCAGTATGTACTGACTGCCTATTAATTCGTTTAGATTAAAGATTTATGGTACTGTGGTTGTGCTCTTGTTTCCAGTGAACTTACAAGCAACAACATTAGTTCACAATGTAATAATACAACAAAAAATAATTATGGAGTCGACAGGTTGAGGTGTCAAACATGGAATGAAGGCATCGATCAGGAGAGGGTAATATATCAGAGTTGGTGATCCAATTAAATGTGTACTCTCTAACTTGAGTTACCACAGACACATGAATTAAAACCTTCTTGAAGCACTCTATGAGAATAGATATTGACATTGTCTCGGTTGGTGTTTGATCTCTCCTCTCTTGGAAGGATGAACGAGGAAAGGGAGGAGGTAGAGGTGGTGAACACAGAGAAGGGAATTAGATGGGTCAGGTTGGATTCAGATCGAGTCGGATTCGAATGAGTTAGATATCATATCATTGTTGGATCTTGGGTCAAGTCCTATTGAATTTAAGTTCATTCAATTTTGACGTTTAATTCATTATCAAATCAGGTCGGATTTGGATCAGTTTAGCTTTGTCACAAACGAAACTTCAAAAATTATATCTAAGGCTTTGAAAAACACAACTTTGAAATTGTTTATGAAACATTTCTAAAACGCATAAGACATCTGAAAAAGTTGTCTAAGATGTTTCTAAGTAAAGGCACATACAAATTAACCATAATAAAACTGGACATTATCCTACAAATAAAAGATCTAAAGATCTTCTGAAAACCTTAAAAGAATTAGGTTGAGATTTGTTAACCATACTTTTAATTGTTAACACACGAGAGACGTCAAAATTAATATTAAGAATGCACCTTTTTCTCTCCCAAATTCATTGAATTTATTATCTAGAAAATCTAATGATTCAGTGATATACAATAGAATGCTTGGGTGTGTATTACGCAGCTTGGGACCGTTCGTTCGATAATTTTAAATTCATGTTGCATAATTTTCTAAGAAAAAATCTTCTTCAAAATCCATCCATCCGTATGGATCCGTATCCTCTCAGGTACCTGACTCAACACAATTGAAACTGATGGCCCAGATTTACTCCCAGCCGGTGCCTACTCGGAATGACATAGGGGGTCAGTAATAATTATTTATGCTTTGAGATTCATGCTAAGTTAAAATGAACAATTTTAGATCGTCTGATTCAATTGTGTTTGAGTCATGTAACCTGAGAGGATGTGAATTCCCATCGGTATGCCATACAGCACGTGTACGTGGTGCACGACAAACGACTTGTACTCAGTCTTTGTGGAAGAAACCAAGCTTTTACATGGAGGGAATCATTCTATTACATAATAATTCAACTCGAGGTAATTAAATTCATTTTATTTTGTGTAATGAATTCAACTGCTCATTTGTATTCAAGTCATTAGTCAAACTCAATGCCCATATCTCAAGGTCTACTTCATTTGTTTAATTCAGTTGATTGATTCAGTCAAGTTCAAATCGCACATCTGCAGCCAGCTGCTCATGGGTAATAAACAAAAATAGAAAATGACTCAACTAACATAGTTGTTGGATGGAGAAATAATTTTCCCATTCTTACGCAATAAGCTACTTGATAAGTTTTACTTGAAAAATGTGCAGCCAAGAACCATTGACTTAATTTGTCACATCAAGCTAGCCCCATAAATAGGGCAGTGCATTTAAAAAGAAAAATGTTAATATCAAACACCAATGTTTAAAGTAATATTTTTCTAAGATGAAAAGCAATTAATTGCAATGTTTATTGTAATATATCGGTAATACATGGAAGCTATAGTACTGTGTGCTATGAACGTTACTTAAATTAATTTTTTGGACAAAAGTGGGAGACCCACCAGTTTCATTGATGAAACTTAAAAGGTTTGAATTACAAAAGCAGATATCTGATACAAAAGCTCTGAAACAAGCTAAAAAATAAGCCTAACACAGAGGCAACTACATAACAACATATAATGATATGCAAGTAGGGAATTATACAAAACAGACAATGAGACAGCTAAGCATGGTAAGAAAGTAATAGACTAAATGAACCTAGCAGCAGCATCAGCCGAAGAACCAGTATAATTATGTAATATATCCAACGTTGAGCATATATATAACGTTGAGCATCAGCCGACAAACTCTTGTTGGATCATATATCCAACGTTGAGCATATATGTAATATAATTATGAATTGTATAATGTCAATATAATTGTCACAATTAAAGTGATCTAATATGAAACTAAGACATTAGACAATCTATGTATTCAATAGGATGTGGTCCATAAATGTGTAGAACAATTTGGGCAAAGATCAAATCATTGATGGACTGATTCTGAGATTTGCAAATACAAAAAACTGTTTTCGGAACCCATGAGTGCGGACGCACAGAGTCCCAGTGCGGACGCACTCAGTACTTAGCCAAATTTTGGGAACTTCAGTGTAGAAACGGAAAAAGTCCGAGCCCAGTGCGGATGCACTCAGGACTTAGACGATTTTTTGAAGTTCAGTGCAGAAACTGGAAAAAGTCCGAGCCTAATGCGGACGCACTGAGTCCCAGTGTGGACGCACTCAAGACTTGGGAAAAATTCAGGGCTGAAAGAAAAGTAGTTATTTGGACACGTCTCAACCCAGTGCGGACGCACTGAGTCCCAGTGCAGACCAGTACGGACGCACTCGCGGTGCCAGATGTGTAATACTATATAATAATGGGTCCCCAAGGCACAAGAAAACTAACTCAACTCAGAATTCTGGAAAGAGGTTATTCTTTAAAGAATTGAGAGGAGAGATCCATAAGAAAACTGGAAATGATTTCTTAAGGGCGTATCTTGTTGCTTTAGAAGATCTAATCCACAACCCAACTACAAAGGCGAGAAGGACTTCTTGCCATTAAAGACTTGTCTCGTGCTCACGGAGACGGCTTGCTAAAGACTTTGGATATTCCATGGCAAACGGCATGGAATCAGGTATAATTCCGTACTTAAGATTATGATTTCGGGTATCTTTAGCATAGGATGGTCCTTAGGTTAAGGTGGGGATTGTTTCTTCTTCTCCGGGGTATAAGTGTTTGACCCCTAGATGAGATGTAATTGTTTGATCTCTAGATGAGGCGTAAGCGTTTGGCCTTTAAGATCCCCCAACAAGTGGTATCAGAGCCTTCCTATGCCGAAGGATTAGGTCTTTAAGGATCTAGAGAGAATTAGGAATTGATGATGATTTTTTCGTTGATTTTTTGTTGATTTTCTTGATCTGAAAAATTAAGTTTGGAGAGCACAAAAGTTGTTTTATTTGAGATCACGATTGCCTAAAAGTTAAGTTATTAATTTGGTTAGGGTTTCACTAGTGGAAAATGTGCAAACAGTATCGCCTCATCAGGATCGGTTAAAATAAAACACTGACGCTAATACCTTTGGGATCGGGTAAACACGATAACCGCTCGTGATTGTTAAGTATTAACATCGGTTACAGGTTTAACCGATGTAGATAATGTGTATCAGGATCGGTTTACCTATACACCGATCCAGCTAATAAACAAGATCGGTAAAAAACACACCGATCTTGATTGTCAAGTATCCTGAACGGTTTTTTTTATTAACCGATGCTGACAGTTAACATTCAAAATCGGCTAAATAGATAACCGATCCTGTAAAAAATTTTAAGAATAGAAGAAACATATGAATTGGTAGATTCCATCGAATAAGATTCAAATTTTTTCGATTCCATATAAGAAACATATGATTTTTCGAACTTTTCATCGGACTCTTGCTTTTTTTTGAAGGTTCTTATCCTTCATTCAACTCTTGAACATGAAATATAATTTATTAAATTTTTTTTTTCATATTAAGTTCAGTAAACTCTGATGGCAACAGCAGAGAAGAACCACCGACTTGTGTAGACCCCCTTGTCCCCTCTTCCAGACCTAAATTTGGTGAAAGAAATGAGCGCCAATTTGTCCAGATTTGGCATTTTCAATATAAATCCATATAGTAAGCAGAAAAAATAAAAATTTGAAGAAATAATCGTTTTTTGCTTTAAAAAAATCAAAAAGCTGCAGATAAGCCAATCAGGATCGGTGTTTTAATATCACCGATTCCGATGATTATCACGATCGGTGTTTAAGAATAACCGATCTTCATGGTTTCCAGGATCGGTGAAAACGTAAAAAACCGATCCTGATGAATGTCTTTCTGCCATTTTTTTTTTCCTTTTCAGGCAGATATAGATATATATGTATATTGAAAATCATATAATTTCTTATCCACACCAATTATTCAAGCAACTCATTTGTGATTGACACCCATTATTCACACATGACATACAAATATGCAATTAAAACAAATATGCCAAACAAATCATAATTTAATCAAGCATCACACAACCATAAATAAAAACAACCATAATATCAATAATAAGGTAACTTGCTTAGTTAGATCATATAGATCTCAAAATGACAAGTTCATATCCAAAAGAAGTAAATTAACAAATTCATACCATATATATATAAGAAGTTAGATCATATAGATCTCAAAATAAACTTAATTAGTTGCAAAAAAAAATAAACTTAGTCTTCAAGAGGGCCGTCGATGCATGTTGGGCAACTCCATTCGACAAGTCGGAGGTCCTTGTTCTTCTCCTCCTCGCCAACACATTCCGGATGGAATGTGTTGCGACATGTCTCACAACGGAGCACGGCATCCTCCTTGGCCAACAAGAGGCACTCGAAGCACTCCACCATCTCAGCAAAGGTTGGAAGAGCATTCACCTCGAGCTCAACTTCTTCACCCTCACTGTCCTCATCACCGTCACTATCCGGATCGAGGTAAGGATTTGAATCGAGAATGCACTCAGCTAGGAGTGCCAAGGCCGGGTCATCACTGTGGAAGAACTCCTTCAACTCTCGCTTGGTGAAGTGCTGTGCAAAGTCATCGCCCTTGCTGGTTATGAACCGATGGCGAGGAGGCATTTCTAATACGAGAAAATACACGTACAATGTAAAAAATAATGAAAACAAAGTGATCAAAGAAAGGAAGGACATTAAAACCTTGAAAAAGTGATCAATGAAAACCTACTGCAAGAAATGGCGAGTGTTGAAGGAGAGAAAATGGCAGATTTTTGAATTGAAGTTGAAAGGTTTGAGTGTGAAGAGGGGAAGAGGGGAAGAGGGGAAGAGGGGAAGGCGCCTCATTTTACGTGCCACCTTTACGTATCAGGATCGGTTATTAATAATACACCGATCCTGTGTGTGCACTACCGGCGTCGGTTTCAAATAAAAGACCGATCGGGATAGTATCGGGATCGGTGCACCATAATTAACCGATCCTGAGATTAGTTTTGCATTTAATATCCATCTACCCGATATTTTTGGGATCCGTATCACATGAGGCTCTTGTCTCAAGACAATGGAAAGGGACGGTCCAGATTTACTCTCAAAGAGTCTAGTATTAATTATGCTTTGAGATTCGTGTCAAGATCGGTTATAAAGTCTTTTTGTATTTTCAAGATTCGTGCTTTGAGATTCGTGTCATTAATATTTAATAATATAAAGTCTTTTTTTTAATTTTCAGAGTGATTTAAAAAACGTCCTAGACGATTTGTAAAACGTCCTGACGATTTAATGTTAAAATCAAAATTCAAAACCAAAATTTTCATCTTCAAATGTCCAGAAGAAATCGTTGTGAGACGTTTTATAATCGTCCGAGACGTTTTCGGCGCCTCTTCGCCCCCTGCGAACCGACTCTTCCTCTCTTCTTCTTTTCTCTTCTTCTCTCCGCCACCCTAGCCCTTCAATCTCTACTACAACCACCACAAACCACCAAATCACTTATTTTAAAGTGATTTCTCCTCTCCTCTCAACCCTCCTTCCATTTCTCCTCTTAAAATCAAGGTTTTCTCCCTCCTTCTCTCTCTCCACCAAAACCCTAAATCTCGCCACCTTTTCAAATCCGGCAATCCGACCGTTCAATCGACGATCCGTCTTCATCATTGCACTTCTTGAGTCGTTCTCTTCACGGATTTGTACTTCAATATTCAATCGGTAATTTTCAATTTCTCTCTTCTATCAATGGCACCAAAACTCTCCAAATTGAATATCCTTCGAAAGAAGAGGTCTCGCAACGATGCGGGTCAATCTAGTGCCACTGAGATTGAACAGGATACCAATATTTATCGATCCAACACCTATTTATTTAGAAATCCAATTGCTCACACCAATTTCATGGGTCAATTTTCGGATCGAAAATTATCGAATTGTTATTATTTCAACAAGGCCTCGGTTACCTTCTCATTTCCCGAGGATGACAAAATTATCGGGTTTATCCGTCATTGGCCTTGGGAAAATTTGATCACGTGTGATGAACCCTATAGTGAGATGATTACGAAAACCTTTTATTGCAATCTCACTTTCTCCGAAGACCCATTTCTTGCTGTCAAGTCCTATGTTTGTGGCCGAGAAATCATTCTCTCTTTGGACAATGTCGCCAATTGGCTTGGGTTAGTCAATGAAGGTGAAGAAGCCTATCTTCTTCGGAATTGGCCCGAACTTGCTTTAGAATCATCCGATCACTACAAAACCTGGTTTGCTCGCTGTAACTTTGGCGTTAAATCCCTCTATGCCTCATCTCTTCCCTCTTTACATCGTTTGCTATTTCTTTTCGTTAACAATATTCTCATACCCAAAGCAACGATCAAATCTAACATTGAAAGAGGTCCAATGTACTATTTGAGGCACCTCATCTCCATGGATGAAAAACGGTTCAACATCCCTTTTATCATTCTTCGTCACATGATTGCTTGCTATTCTAGCTCTGTTGCCAATCTCCCCTATGGCCATTTAATTCATCGCATGATTCGCCTACATGGCATAACCGTCCCAAGTCATCTCATTCAAAATGAGCCTAATCATTTGCTTGATATTCTACCCAAACATGGTTGGGTCAAAAGTGTATCGGGTTCGGGTTTACCAATGATAAAACCTGACTTCAGACCTATCAATGATTGGATAAATGCTCCAAATGCTCTACCTAACCAATATTGGGATCCGTATGAAGAAGAATCGCCGGCTCAACCTGAACAACCACCAATACCACCAATGGCTCAAGATGAACTTCCTGAAGGAGCGGAAAATCAATTGGCTTGGATTGTTGAACACATGCAAAAATACCAAATAGCCAATAACAACCAATTTACCGCGATCAACAACGATCTTAAAATCTTGAAGTCAAGATCACGCAAAATCCATATTCAAGGTCGCAAAAATGCCGAAGCAATTTATGATATTGATCTCACCACTTCGGAACTCGCTCGGCGCTTTGTGAAGCAATATGGTGCTTCTAGTGGTGCGTCCACTAGTGCCCCTCACATACCTTCCGAAGATGATGATGATGAAGAGGGTGACGAAGGAGATGATGACGATGATCCCGAAATTTAAATCTCTATGAACTTTTACAATTAGAATTTGCTAAGTGATTGCTATGCTATGTTATTTGTGTTGCATGAACTTTTATTATTTCTATGTTGTATGATTGCACTTTTATTTTTCCTATGGTATTTGACTTGAACTTTGTTAGGTATATGATTGCATGTTTAATCCTAAATTGATTATCTTTCGTATGGTTATATTTGTGATGATATGCATGTTCAAGACAATTGGAATTGCAATTTAGAGCACTTGGACTGAAGAAATCATCAAGTTATTTATCAAGCATTTAACCAGAGGAAACGTTCTGAGACGTTTTTTAATCGTCACAGACGTTTTAAGAATTCTCACAGAAATTTGAATTTTTGACCTAAGTTAAACTAAAACGTTTTCAACGTTTTACAAAACGTTGGGACGTTTTATGGCAGAATATATCACCACGTTCTTGATACTCATCAAGATCGGTTAATAACAAACCGATGCTGGTGATTATCAGGATCGGCTAACAAATTAACCGGTGCTGATGATTATCAGGATCGGTATTATAACTTAACCGATCCAGATACCTTGTTAATTTCTTCTCCCTTTCCGCAATACGAGGTCTTTTAATTTGCTCCATTTCCAGTGCGCGATCTGTCTCTGCCCTCTTTGAGGTGTTTTCGTTCTCTGAACTCTCTCTACCCGAAACAAGTGTTTCTCTTCCTCATTTGTTGATCTATCTCGGTTGATGGTTGATTGAGGTAATATAAACCCGATTCCTTCATTTTTAATTTAAAATGCTAACTAATTTTAGGCACAATCCCATAGAGAATCAAGAAATTAGGAAATTCAAGTGTACGTTTTATATTTGATCTATAATTCTCGTTCTACAAGCACATATCAATCAAATTAACTTGGATTGATGAGACTCAAGAATGGTAAATTTGTTTTTATATTAGGGCTCATGTGGTGTATTTTGCTTCAAAAGCTCAACTCAATTCTCATTATTTTTGTAGATTGGCTATTATTAAGGAATCTGGTGCAACGATCTTCATCTCACTCGATTCGGCGTCGAAAAAAATTGTAAGTGCAACATGAACCTCGTGTTTGGCTTTGTGAATGAAACTTGATCATGTATTTTGATAATAGTATATAGTTAATTAAAGGTATTTCCACCATTAGGTATCTAGCTAGAGTATTGTCTTACGAGCCACAACCCAATGAATAATGCCTTTAGGTCATAAAACCCGTTCAAAATTAATCCATTAGGGATTAATTTTGAATAGTCCCCGTTTTGGGACTGCCCTTTGAATACTTTGTCTCAATTAGGATGTGACCACTTGTTAGTCGTGTTTTAGTATTTAAGCGAATTTCGGCAGCATTTCCTCTTAGTTCCCCGAATATTTGGGGAACTAAGGGGAAATGCTGCCGAAATTCCCTTAAATACTAAAACACGACTAACAAGTGGTCACTACTGAGACAAAGTATTCAAAGAGTGGGATAGGATGGTAACCGGCCCCATGTAAGCCCTAGTGTGAACATTTAAAGTACCATATATTCCCTTGTGCTTAATTGTTTTTTCTTATAATTGCAGATGGACCGCAGTTGGATGTACGGAACATCACGTATATCCAATGAATATATGGCCGGTGTTGATGAATTTATGAAAGTTGCTACGGAAGATACGGCGAAGAATGGGACTGGGCTGATGTCGTGTCCTTGTCGTGATTGTAACAATATGAATAAATTTTCCAATCCCAACCAAGTGAGGAACCATTTAATCCGACGTGGATTCAAGCAACAATATAAGCGTTGGATATGGCATGGCGAGAGTTTGGAAACCGATATAGGTAGTGAGCATCAGGAATACCATACTGGTGGGAGTGACGGAAGTGGTGATGGACCACACGATGGGACCGATGATGCGGTGGTAGATGAAACTGAGAATGTTGATCAAATGTTACGTGATTTAGAAGAGGATTTTGATAATGATAAGCAGTACTCTGTATTTGAGAATTTGTACGAAGATTCTAATAAGGAATTGTATCCCGGTTGTTCTAAATTTTCAAAATTGAAAGGTGTATTAAAATTGTATAACCTTAAAGCATCAAACGGTTGGAGTGATAAAAGTTTTACTGCGTTATTACAAACATTGAAAGAAATGCTTCCGGACGGAAACGAGATACCATATAATGTTTACGAAGCGAAGAAAATGTTGTGTCCAGTGGATTTGGAAGTTCAGAGAATACACGCGTGTCCAAATGATTGTATATTATATCGAAATGAGTACGAAGATTTCCACGAGTGTCCAAAATGTGGTGCATCACGTTATAGTAGAAAGCATCTAACCAGCGATAAAATGGGGAGTGATAAACCGGATAAAGGACCTCCGGCAAAAGTACTATGGTACCTCCCCGTGATACCGAGATTCAAACGTTTGTTCTCAAATGCCAAAGATGCAAAATTATTGCGTTGGCATGCCGATAACCGGAAAAGGGACGGAAAATTACGGCACCCCGCTGATTCTCCTCAGTGGAGAAATATTGACAGAAGATTTCCCGAATTTGGCGGTGACCCAAGAAACCTAAAGCTCGGGCTGAGTGCAGATGGAGTGAATCCGCACAGTAGCATGAGCAGTAAGCATAGCAGTTGGCCGGTTCTTTTGTGCATTTATAATCTTCCGCCGTGGTTATGTATGAAACGCAAATACATCAAGCTGACCTTGCTGATATCAGGACCCAAACAGCCCGGAAACGACATAGATGTGTATCTAGCGCCGTTGATTGAGGATTTAAGCAAGTTATGGCATCCCGGAGTGGAGATATTTGATGCATATACCAAGGAGAAATTCACTTTACGGGCCATGATTTTCTGCACCATTAATGATTTTCCGGCCTATGGTAATTTGTCGGGTTATAGTGTTAAAGGGGAAAAAGCGTGCCCTATTTGCATGGATGATACAGTCGATATGTGGCTACCACATTCCTCAAAAAATGTGTACATGGGTCATCGTAGATTTCTTCCTGCCAACCACGCACACCGAAAGAGAAAGAAAGCATTCAATGGAAAGACCGAGAATGTCACAGTAAATTATCCATTGACCGGCCAACAAGTTTATTCGAGAGTAAAGGATATTGAAAATCAGTTTGGGAAAAGGAAAAAAAAGGCGGTGAGAAAGAAAGGGTCTCCGAAAATTACATGGAAGAAGAGATCAATATTCTGGGATTTGCCATACTGGGAGCATTTAGAGGTTCGACACTGTCTCGATGTGATGCACGTGGTTAAAAATGTGTGTGATAACATGGTTGGAACATTGTTGAATATTCCGGGAAAGACTAAGGACGGTATCAATGCCCGAAAAGACATGCAATTCTTGAACATACGGCCGGATCTACAACCGGCAGAGAAGGAAAGAGAAAAGGGTAAACTTTGCACATACCTAAAACCCGCCATGCATACGTTGTCAAAAAAAGAAAAAACAAGTTTATGTGAATGCCTTCATGGTGTAAAAGTACCATCTGGATATTCTTCAAATTTTAAGAACCTGGTTTCACTGGAGGGATTAAAATTGATAGGTATGAAGTCCCACGACTGTCATGTTTTACTGACACAGCTTCTTCCTGTTGCAATTCGGGGCATATTGCCACCGTGAGTTAGACAGACGATCACAAAGATTTGTTTTTTCTTCAACGCCATTTGTGGCAAAGTAAATGATCCTGATACGTTAGATGCTTTGCAGAAGGAGGTTGTCGTCACTCTCTGTCACCTTGAAATGTATTTTCCGCCGTCTTTTTTTGATATAATGGTTCATTTAATTGTTCATCTAGTTAGAGAAATTAAGATGTGTGGGCCTGTTTTCTTGCGGTACATGTATCCGTTTGAGAGATACATGGGATTGTTAAAGGGATATGTGAGGAACCGATATCGTCCTGAGGGCAGCATTGTAAGAGCATATGCTGCCGAAGAGGTGATTGAGTATTGTACTAATTATCTGGATGATTTAAAAGCCATCGGCATCCCTAAACCTCGGCACGGCGGAAGACTTCACGGGGTAGGCACCTTGGGATCGAAATTAATCGTGCCCTTACATACAACGATGACCCTAGCACATTTACATGTTTTGCAGCACCTCACCGACGTTCATCCTTATTTGGACGAGCACATGACTTTCTTGCGTCAACAGAATCCTAGGAATCCGATAAGTGGTTGATTGGAGAACACAATGAAAAGTTCGAAGGATGGTTTACACGTAGAGTCATGAAAGCTCCGGAGGGAGAAAACATTAAAGAAGTTGTCAAAATGTTGGCTCTCGGTCCAGTCCATGTCGTGAAAACCTTCCAAGGGATTTGACATCAACGGGTATACATTTTACACAAGAAGTCAAGATTTGAAGAGTACCGTGCAAAACAGCGGAGTGACTGTGGTAGCCGTGTCGAGTGATTTTTCAAGAGCTAAAGGTGCCGGACCATCGCATGCCTCGATGTCGTATTACGGGTTTCGAAGAAATTTGGGAGCTAGATTACAGAAAATTTAAGATCCCGATATTTCAGTGTAAATGGGCGACAACCGTAAGGCGTTAAAGTTGACAACGATGGTTTTCATTTTGGTGGATTTCAATAAGGTTGGATACAAGGATGATCCATTTATACTGCAAGACAAGCCACACAGTGTTCTACATAACTAGATCCGGCCGATCGTTTAAGACATGTTGTCCTCTCCGGGAAAAGACGTATTGTCGGGATTGATAATGTAGACGACGAAGAAGCGTACGATCATTTTGATGATATACCTCCTTTTTCCACTGGCATGGCATCTTTACCAACTGTCGTGGATAATGAAACAAGTCACATGCGCAACGATCATAATGAAGGAGAATGGATTGAATAAATTTGATATTCAATGTTTTTTGGTATGTCATATCTAGACTTTTTTAATCTTTTCCGACTTGAAAAAAAACTTCAATGTTCCTGACTTAATGAGTTTATTAATTTTTTTCCAGGAGGCATTATAATTACTTGACTATGGGGGTTGCATGCAAGGTGTCATAAATATTTAGACTTTTTTGTGTTATTATTGTGTTGTTTAGTAAATTATTGTGTTATTTAGTAAATTTTGAATTATACAAATGTGATGCTAATCATGTAAATGTAAATTATGTGAATGTATATTTGATGCATTACATAAATTCATTGAAATTATGTAAACAGTGATTTAGTTTTTCAAAGTACTGGATTAAATATGTATGCATCAGGATCGGTTATTAAGTTAACCGAACTTGATCACAGTACGCAGGATCGGTTTTTTAACCGATCATGATGATATATTTGGCGCCTCTCTGGCTACTTAGCGAAAATTGGTCTCCTGAATTCATTTTCAAAACTCGATCTGAGCTCACTGATCCCTCTCTCTCTCGCTAATCTCTCTCTCTCGGGCGCACTCCGCCTCCCTCGGTGCACTCCGCCTCTCTCGGTGCTAACACCGCCTCTCTCGGTGCTAACACCGCTCTCTCGTATTCGGTGCTCACGCCGCCGCCTCTCCGCCGCCTCTCTCGCCGCGCATT